>JAOXXN010000265.1:3123483-3138915 GCA_026770055.1 Myrmophylax atrothorax
CCCCATGACAGCCCTTCCTTGAGTCATAAGTACCTTCACATGCTTTTGTTGACTTTTGGGTCCACTGTTTGGTGAGGAAGATGGGACACTGGAAGAAGGACACTGAATCTCAAGAAGACTTCCAACCCCGAGTGTCATCTGCTGAGTGGATAAGAGGATGGTGCTCATGGAACTCATTAGATAAATTTGTCAAGGATGTGCAAGTGCAGATGCCTCAATGTAATTGTGACATTACTTCAGCAAGTGGGCATTTTAATCAGAGGCATATTCATATTAAAAAAAATAAAACAACCAAAACCAAACAACACAAAAAAACCAAAAAAACCCAAAAACCCATCCCCCAACCCCAAACAGATAATGAATAAAGACCCTTTCCTAGTCTTTGGAAGTTCCTACAAATCATCCAAATCTAATTTGTATGCCCTTTAACATTAGTGCAGGAAAATACTAAAAGACAAGTTTTAAAAAAAAAAATTTAAACATTCAAAAAATTTCTCTATACTCTGCAGGAGAAAATTGTCAAACTTCTTTCCCTTTGTCATATAATATTAGAACTGTTATTTTCTGGTTGAGTATTAACAAAATATTCCCACATTTCACTTAGAACAAGTAATTCTGGTATTTTTAAAAAAATTACTCTTTGTTACTGATGGCTTTTAAAACTGGTGGAGATTTAAAAGTCATGATAGTACATGTACAAACATTTTTGAAGGCCAATATCCAACTGATTAGATCTCTGAAAAACTAATTAACTAATTTTCTTGAAACTCCACAGCAAATTGAAGTATTATCCAAAGCTTAAAGCTAAAAAGTTGGAGAAGGTTTCATTTATTAAAAAAAGGCCAAATTATTAACACTTAACAGAGCTTGTTAATTAAGTCTGTACAGCAAAGCTGTCATACCCTTTAATTAATTATATAAAGCAGTTAGTATTTTAAAATAAGTCAATATAAACTTAGATTATCTGAGCTGATTCTTATACCAAGCCCTCTTCTTTGAAAATAGTGTAATGCTGCTCTTTTACCTGAGTTAACTGTTCTTCAAAATTATAAAAATAATAAAAGCATGGGAGTTAAGGATGTTAACATCATTTCTTATATCTGAGTTTCATAGTGCAAGCAGAGCAGCTACTGACACTTGCAATGTATATCTTCAAAACACGCCCAGCCTGCTATGAAATCCCCAAATCATAAGTTAAATGTTATGTTAAACATGTGAATTTAGTTTTCTGTGTCCAGGGGCTGACGGCTTATGTTGCTGTTGCTTTTCAGATGCAAGTTACCCCAATGCAGAGTGAAAGGAGAAACTATCTGAGTTTTTGCATTTCTGCACTGCAATGTGTCCAGTCATCAACCTGAATCTGTTAGCTCATCCTAGAAAACAGTAAGAGTGAAAAGCGGTGTTGCAGGGGGCAGGGAATTTTTGAATGATTCACCAAAAAGAGCAAGTCCACTTAGAAGATTTAAATATAGAAAAATGTTTGTCCTGTAGTTGGCCATAAATTGAAAGATAATTTTAAAATAATTTTAATTGATCTCTTTATATTCTCACATCAGGAATTTGGTCTCATCAGACTCAGGAGGTGTCAAGCTCCTTAGAGTAATTTTTTAATGTTTTGTGAATTATGCTGAGTTTTGCTTTTACCGTCTCAGTTCCTTTTTAACACTATTTATTTAAAGGGATTTTTGTGAGGTTTTTGTTTGGTTGGGTAGTTGGTTGGTTTTGTTGTTTGGGTTTTTTTCTGGTGCAACTTGTCAATTTTTTTAAAAACACGTTCAGTTTTGTTTGGTTGTGGGGTCCTTTTGTTTTGTTTTGGTTTGCTTTGCTTTGTGTTTTCTAGATGTAGGTAAGAAAAAATACTAAGAAATGTAATAGTAAAACCTAGCAAAACCAGAAACCCCACCTTGCTTAGCATAAAAATAGCAACAGCATATTTAAGGAAACATCTGTCAGGGGAAGCAGAATGAAATACCTTCCTTATAAAACATAATTTTACTTGTACAAGGGCCAATCTGTTTCATTTGTTGATGTTCACATTAAGATCCATTTGATTTAACTGTATCTTTGCTTGGAAGAAAAAAATCCAATGTATTATTAATGCCTCTTAGTACATGAGAAATGAATATATAAGTCAATATTGTTCTGGTGCTGTGCATTATTAAGAAGAAGTTAAAGTAGGTCAGCACAGCACATGAGGCTAAATAGACTAATAATGCATTCTACAGTAGACATTCATCTACCAAGGAGTCATGCGTTATGTGCTGGCACCAACACAAGATAAGCATTTTGATTTGTGGATTTTCAAGATCACATTTGTACTGAAAAAAGAAACAGCTGCTTTCCTTTCTCCAAAATTCACCCTCACTATACTTTTACCTTTACTTTACCCAGCATGGCTGAGTCTAGTTTTGCTCAAAATTTAGGGGTTTGCTGGGGAGTTTGTTTTTTTTTATTTTATTTTTCAAAGCCAAATTATAGTTATATCGAAGAAAAAAAAAAGGAGATGAGGTGATAAAATGAGTTCAAAATTAACACACAAATTTACACACAAATTTTTATAAGTTAATCACAGAAATTTTGTAGTAGCTCATGAGTGTCAGGACATAAAACAGACCAGAAATTACAATGAAAGTGATCTCTGTTTTTTCCCCAAATTAAAAATGTGCTGAAAGAAAGCTACAGAGGAAGAGCTGCAATGTGAATGTGCTTGGCTAGCTGCTACTGCATTTTAAGCACTGAGCAGTCCAAAAATGCTTTTTTAAAATTGTCATCAGCACCCATTCAGGGAAATTCCTCTTCAGAAAGTATTGGAAAATAATAATATGGCATTCCATTGCCATTAAGTCTCAAAGTCCATAGACCACATCTGTTCAGGTTACAAGTTGAAACCATGTTATCATGCTCAGGTTTTTGTTTTCTTTCTTGAGTATCATTCATCATCAATATGAGAGATATTGTAATTGAAAATTATCCTACAGTTCCGTTCCTGATCTCTGAGCCAAAAGCTGAGTTGTCTCCCTAGAGCTAACAGTACTAAAATACAGCTAAAATGATCAAGTATGAGTCAAATACACAAAGAGAAAGGTTTATTAAGCAAGGAGGTGCCAGCCTTTGATGGACTTACACTTTAAGCAGCGTGCTTGACTCTGCTGGCTGTGTTATAAAACCAAAGGGGAATATCTCCGCTTTTGTTGGTTTTTAGAGGATAGATTCAGAGCCATTAAAGTTAAAATTTAAGAATATTGGCTCTATACTTTCCCAAGGACCAAATAATCCCCAGAACTGTGCTCATTTCCATAGCCTAAAAATAGGATACTCTAGAGAAGGATTGACCACCATGCAACTCCTGACCAACATGCCACCAAGGCTGGTTCTGAGTCTGGGATCTGTCCTCTGGCTTTCTATGCTTGATGGAGGGATGTAACCCTGTCCAAACTGCTGCTGGCATTAATTTTGATTGTTTTACCTGGATTCTTGCTGCAAATTTGCTTCTTCCCCTCATTATGCCAGAAGGAGCTGGGGGACAATCAATGCTTCTACTGCATCCACTCATTCAGCTCAAGCATATATGGGGCAGACTTTTGAGACAGATGGAGAAAAAAGTCCAGAAAAATCAAATTCATACATGATAATGATATAATTTTTATATTTAGAGTGTCACTTAAGTGTCTTTGTTGACTAAATTACTTCTACCAGTAGCTGTCCATCATCTACTTTTGCTATGTCATTAACCACCCTTGGAAACAGCCCACTGCAGGTAATGGGAGCCCAAAGGGATATCAGGATTTCATATTATCATAATTTTCTGGCCCTAAAATCAAGTTATTAAAGAGGAATGTGCCAAAAGAATTGGGCACTCCCTGGTAGAGAAAAACACAGGATGAACTCGGTGCACTTTTTTAGCAGAACATACTCTTGCATAAGTATTTAATGATTCATGTATATTGCTTAAAGATGAGCTACATATGAGAGAAAAACAAGAAATCATGTGGGATCTTCTCCTGCTTTGTTTGTATCAATATATGAGCAAATAATGAAGCATGTTTTAAGTATATAGTTTGAGTTTTGATATTGCGCTTATTTTTCGTTTATGTGATAAACAGATGTCTGGTAGAGAATAAAAATAAATAACAACATAATCAAACTCAAGGCAGTGAAAGATGAACATTTTAAATGAATGTTTTTAAAAAAATCTTTGCATTCCACTGCCTGTGAAACATGTCTGATGTTTTAATTAAAGTGCTCCTAAAGCACTCCAGAACCTCAAGCCCATGAAAAAACCAATTCTAATGTTTCTAGTATTTCTTCAGTTGATAAAGATAAACAGGAAAGTCTTGTATTAAAGAAAAAAAAATCTAAAACCAGTCTCACTAAATTGTCCCTGAAAGTTCCTTTTCATTAATACAAGGAAGGTATAAAGAACAATATCTGCATTCCAGAAAAACCTATAGTGAGTTAACCTAATTATGTACAACAAAAACAAAGTAAGCATTGTAAATCTGGCCTGAAATACCAGTTGACTTGTATGTATTATTTTACAAAGCACTTATTTAATCATTTAGGTAAACTTTGTAAAACTATTTCAGTATGTTTGGGTTTGTATTTTTTTTTTAATATACAAAGAAGAATTGTCCCTTTTGAGTATGTCTTGAGAACACATTATTATAAAACAGCTTGGAGAATATGGGAGATTGCTTATCTTGCTATATTTAATAGGAAAATCTTAAACTGTAAGCTCTGGTTTTGCAGTAAGAAAAACAGATCTCCTGCCATCATGTGGAATGTAGCAGTATCTCCTTTTTGAAAGGATCTGGTATTTGAATACCACAACAGTAATACATCGTGACAGCAACATTATTTTGTGTTTCACTTGAAAACCGAACCATAATTAGAGAACATGAACATTTTTGTGGTCAGTGTCCCACGCCATCTTCAGCGAAGCATCCTCTGTGATTGCGATGGGGAAGCTCTGCATAAGAAGCTCTGGTAAAATGGACATATTATTTTAATTCCTAGTGTCAGGAATGTTAAGTTGCATGATGGTTTTGCAACTCCTCCTGACAGGATTGTGTCTGTATTATATATCTCACTGATTTCGATGAAGTTATACCAGGAGGAGGTTCAGGTTATCCTACATTCTCATTATCACTATCAGACTGTTTGAAAATATGCCAGGCCTGATACTTATCTAGTGGTGTCATTTATACAATTTTAAATCCACAGAGCAGAACAAAGTCAAGCTTGCCTGTAGAATATCTTGACCAAATTCCAGAGCCTTTATGCATGCAAAAGGTGCATCTACAAAAACGTTGCTACCAGAACCGCCAGACTTTTAAAGACATGCACATCCCCTGGTCATAAAATTAAAGGCAGATGGACATCCCTGTCTAAAGGGAATGTAGGTCTTCAGCGTGGAGGGACTGGCCTTGATGAGAAACAAAACAAAAGTAGCACATGGCTAATTATCAAGTCAGTCACAGAAGCACAGAGTGGCTGAGGTTAGAGAGGGTCTCTGGAAATAAACACATCCAACTTCATGCTCAGAGCAGGCTCAACTAGAGCAGATTGCTGAGGGTTGAGTCCAGTCAGGTTTTGACTATCTCCAAAGATAAAGAATCTACAACCATTGGATCCCTTTCAACCTTGATTTGTTTTGACCTTTGTTGACTTTAACCCAAATTTTTCCTTTTCTACTGGTGTAGGCCTTTCTCTAGGCTCCTAGAGAATCCCCAAATTATGGAGGATTCCTCTGCTTACTGGTCTACTCTGCCCAGCGCTTTAAACAAAAGAGCATTTAGCTTATCTTGATTTTCAGCACTGGGATATGCTTCTCCTCACTATTTATCATTTTATTCTTTGCTATCCTCTCTCTGACACTTTCACTTTTCCCTCTGAAGTCAGTTCTCCTGTTTTTCCTGGTAGTACCTCATTTATGCTTCCTGTTTACAGCCTGGTGACTTTATGAGCAGATTCAAAAGGATCTTCTTTGCTCAAGATGAAGGTAATACATGAATCCTTTTGGAAACAGAAATTATTGACAAAATGACAATACTGGCTTCTAACTACTCCTGGTTTTTCACCTTATGCCTTTTGTTCAAGCTGTCCATTAAGGAAGTAGCAGAAAATCAACATACAGTGACAAATTTGCTGCTACATCAAGTTGCACATCTGAGTGTTGGAAAGTAGAAGATCTCATTCTGTGATCTCTCCTTACACAGAGCTGATAACTTCAGCCTTTCTGCTGTGCAATTGGACTTTATGGAAGGCTCACTGGTTATGGATTTTGTCAGGTAAGATGATTTTCAAAACATGTCCTAAAATGGCCAAACCACGAGTTACCACATCTTTGAAAACCAGTGCCACTCAATTCAATGATTTTCAGTTTTCCAAGACCAAGCTAAGATGGAACCCTACCTATTTCCTATAATGAAAGAAAACAAGTAATAGAGGAAATTTTCATTTTTCTTACAAATATCAATCCCTTTTAGACTAAATTCTGGAGTGACTATGTAGAAATTATGAATGCTTTCAGATAAAAGGAGAAAGTTTTTTTCTAAATTTTAGAGTAATTCCTATAGCTGATTAGTCTTCTGAAATAGGGTGAATCTCCTTTTTTTCTTATCTTTCTTCAGAAATTTTTATTTTTCTTCATAATTACTAACAGTCAGTTTTAATATAAAGACTTTAAACATTTCCAGAATAATGCTAACTCAAAATATTGTCATTCATTTAATGGAGTTCAGTCTTGAAATTATTTCCTTTTTTTCCCCCCTGGACAAATGCAGTTGGCCAACTTGTGTAGGGTAAATATGAAATCTTTTCAAAATCAATCAGTTTTGCCTAAGGAAATTTGGGAAAAAATCTAATCCATTATATTCTTCAGTAAAGGTGTTTCCAGGGGATAAGCACAAACCTAAGAAAGCTGTATTCAGTCACAGAACTAGTCTAGCTTTAGGTAGCCAATAGATCTTGAACCTCGCAGGCAACCCCTTCTCCCATGGGTTTCCAACACAAACTGCCTACAATATTGCTGCAGTCCAGACTGTGATTTGGAGAAAAATGTGATTAAAGCAATATAAGAGTTTCCCAGAGATATATTTGTCACCCATTATATCAAATATTCTTAAATGACAATGTAACATCGGACCTATTTTCTTGGCCACAATGTGCTATTTGCTGCTTTTGTGGCCCCTGTAAAGCATTTGTGAGTTCTTCAATCATCCAATGATAGCAATGAATTAGGAGGTGTTGCCTAAGGAGTTTTTTAGCTATGGGGCTTTATCTTTCTTCTTTGTCCACAGGGTTGCTGTGAAGTCTAAATCAGTTGTTATTCTTGGCTTATACTGCTGCCTGAGAGGTGTCCTTGAAGAAGTCTTTCTTATTTTTTTTTTATTCTGTTAGTGCTAAATATTATGATAATGCATAGGTCACATCATGAAATCTTTACTCAGACGAAATTTAAATTGACTTAACTTCTGCGGTTATGACTGAATATAAAAAATGCAGTATTATTTGGATTTGTTATTTACAGGGAGAAATGCAGTACATATTTAGTTGTGTGTGTTTCTTTAACAGAACCTTGTGAATTCTTATCTATTTTCATGTGTACACTTATTTATTTCAAACTGTTTATACAAGATAACTAAAATGAGTAAGAAAGGGAAAAAAAATCTTGCATGTGTTTAAATACACCAATGTGATGCATTGGCTTTTTACAAATACAAACTATACAATGAATGTGTAGCCTTTCTATTACAAGTTCAAGTGGAAAAGCAACACAAGACCAAATTAATCAGGTCTAAAATTCTTCCTGCAATCTCTTGCCAGACAAATGAGGTTCCTTATGGCTGATGTCAATGGTATTCTAAAGTTTTAAAATCAATAAACAGGCTGTAAAATTGCATCTGTAATCAGGATAAGGAACACAAACATTTACAGAGTAACATGCAAACATAACAAAATACTACAGCCGGCTAAAATGGAATGAGACACCCTGTTCAGATGCCATTATTTTTAAATGCATGTTTAATTTAGCATCTCCGCTGAGATAAAATGCCAACAGAGCCATGTTAAATTGGTATTACCAACTGCCTGGAGATATCTCCAGATTAACCCACCTATCCACAACCCATCTATAGTCAAAAATAAATTAAAACGAAACTACAGAATTCAGCCTTTATAGTGTTTTGTGGGTTTTTTTTTCTTGTTGTTCTTGGTTTGTTTTTTTGTTTTTTTTTAGTATTGTACATCATTGTCAAAACATTCAGAGATAAAGTTTAGCATTGCATAGAGCTGGTTATTACTTAGACAAGCCACAGCACCAGCACCAGGAAGCTCCCAGGTAAGCATGTGCCTGAAAAGGTCTCTATGTGTTGCAGCAAATTGTTGTGAGTAAAATGTTTTGGAGAGCTCTAACAGGTGTTTCGGGAACACATTGTGATGTAACCCAGAGCTGCTGCTCTGTAACCTGCGCAGTTTGGGCCCAGAGCCTGTAACATATGACTGAACTTTCCAGAGCTTGGGGAAATAACCCACAGCAGCATGAGATTAAAAAAAAAACAACAAACCGAACAAGAACAACAGAAACAGATACAGGGGTGAGAACTAAAGAAAAAAAATAAAATGGGAAGGAGAGCACAAGGAGTGAGGTGGGTGATGTGGTTATTTTGGATAAAGCAGTAAGGATGAACAAGAGGTAAATCTCTGTGAAAATGAGCTGACACTAAGGATTGGGGTAAAAGTGATACTTTGGGGTAAACAGACATTTTTTAGAGCAACATCTGCCTTTTGTTGTTGATGTCTTGGGGATGGATGTGTGGCATTTGATTCTTAAAAGGAAATACTGAGCTGGACCAAAAAGAAAATTGAAAAGAAAGAGTGTCTCAGTCTACAGAGACTTGCAAACCTACAGATACCTAAATTAGGTTTACAGGGAAATTTTTGAGGTAGTTGGTGTTTTGTCTCAGCTCCTGGAAGCATGTGATTATGGAAGGCTCTCAGATTTCAGTAAAATAGAAGTGAACCCCTGAAGTGAAGGTTGAGTTTGCATTTTGGAATCCTTGCTCTTCCATGGACACAGTCCTTCAGCAAGTTGTTTTTTCCTTTCTGTTCTTCAATTCCTAATCTGTGAAACGGGAATGAGTGTACTTGATTTCCTCACAGGATTGATGTGAAGATAAATACATTCAAAAACATGCAGTGCTCCAATAATCCATTGCATACTTGACTACCATAAAAAAATTATTAATACAGGACAAATGAAATGAAGCTTGATGATGTGCCTGTACCTGAATACCCCTAAGGGCACAATAATCAAAAGCTAAATGAAGGAAATAATTTGATGTCAATCTCATGCATTCTTGGAACTGGATTCTGGTTTCTTTTACATTAATGGTTGACAAGATTGCCATCAAGAGCTGTGTATCAGGCATGTCTACACTTCAGTTGCAAGTTCAGTGTTGAGATACCTGTGTTAGATTTAAGCAGAGTACTGATCTAACCACTTTAATACAGAAATCTGAGCAAGTTATTACCTAGGTAAAAAAATTGTGGAAAAAATGTTACTTTAGTAGGAAAAACACCAAACAAAATATTGTTTCTCAATACTAGTTTACTTCTAGTAAGGAACATCTTTGGTGCAGGGCATTTCCAAATCTGATTTGCATATTTTAATAATATGCCCCAGCTATGAGCAATAGACTGTGTGAGATAAATGGAGAGAAACATGCAATCAACTCAGTGACAGGGAGAGAGGAAAGAAATATGAGGGAAAGGATGTATTTGAGGAATGAGCTGAAATATATTTGTAGTATATTGTAGCAAGAAATAGAGCAAGGTACATGGTAGTCATTTCAGAACACAGCCCTCCTTTTGCTCTAACTGCTAGAAAATGCCTGTTTAGGGCTTAATGACACATTTGGATAAGTGAGCAAGGAGTGTGGAAAGGATGACAGAAAGAAGGAACAAATTTGAGGTGTTAAATATAATGGCCTTGATTTGCCCAATTTACACTGGGCTGTTCATTTAGGCTCTTCCGGTTTCCTTCTGTTGTCACCACAGAGTTTTGTGTAGGATAACCATTCTTCCATAGAAAGTTTCAGAAGTTAAAAAGGCCTGCAAAGCCTGATTAACTTCAATGTCATTTCTGCTGAGACCTGATGACCTCCAAAAGTGCTTTCTAACCCAAGTGTCTTTGTGGTTGTAGCAACTCTCTTCCCTGATTGTCTAGAAAGCTAAGGAGGGACACTTTCCTGCAGATGCTTCTCATAAATTCCAAGTGTACAATGGAACCTGGGCCAAGAAAAAGGAATATTTTCACAATGAGTGAGAAAGAAAAGTGGTTGATTGCACATAGGTGGAGTCCTCAGATGAGCAGTTCACTCTAGAATGCAAGACATCCCATTACTCTGTAAGCATATAGGATGTGATTTTCTTTGAGTAGAATATCTTCCAAAAAATAAAATTAATCCCATTTGTAAACACTTTTAAAAGATATTGGTGCTCTCCTTTGTGCTTTTCTGCAGAAAAACCTTGATATCCATTTCATCTTACAGGAGTTACTTCAGTGCAGATACCAATTATTAGCCAGGACTTGTCAGTGGTAATCCATCTTTAAGACAAGATGAAATCACATTATTTGTTAGTTATATTAGAAAAGAGATAGAAGAGGCATGCTGGTTTTCTGGAACTAAAATCCAATTTTTTTCCATGAAACAGAATAGAAAAATATTATTTTTTGAAAATGCCACTGGAAGTTGATATTCAGGAATTTTTCACCGGTTAAGAATTAAAGTTTCCTACAAGGTCTTTATCTTGTTTAATATAACTACTGACTAATAAAACTTATCTTGTTTAATAATGGATGAACTAATTATCCCTATACATGTTTAATCCTTTTTAAAACCTGCTAAGCTCTTGGACTTGCAGCTATCATGTGGCAATCAGTTCCACAGGTCAATTATCTATTGTGAAAAAATGTCTTCTCTTTTATCCTCTTTGAAAGTGTTGCCATCCAGTTCCATAGGATGCTTCATAATTCTTGTAATATGAAATGGGGTAATTTGGAACAACCTATTTTATGATCTCTATCACATCCCTCATGTTTACCTTCTTTCTTTCCTCATCTATTTTTCATTATAAACATTTTTGGTGCCTCAAACTTTTCTACTCTCCATTGCCAAACCCTAGCTTTGCTCTGTTTTGATGGTGACAATAAGTCAGGCTCAGAATCCTATCATTTTTCTCACTATTTTATTGATAATCACATGAATTGCAATGCTGAGCATGTCACTGTCATTGGCTGGTCTTATAAATGTTGCAGCAGTAATAATTAATGGTTTTGCTCCCTGTCTTAAGTTGCTTAGCCCATATGTATGCAGCAATTGTTATTAACAAATCACTGTGTATCTACAGTTACGACACTGGGGAGTTATTATTTCCTTTTTCTAATTAAAAGCAAATAATTCAGGTAATGATGTATTAGCCACCAGAGATGCAGAAAGACTAGAACAGTACATTGCTCATTGCTGCAGTGCCTGACTTTGGCTGCTGCCAGGTGTATGTAGCTTCAAAGGAAGTTTATGTTCTCCCTGGGCAAACTCAGGGAATAAGGCATGAATCTCCTAAAAGTAGTTTCACAAACCCAGAGAATGATATTGAGCGTATCTGTTAGATATGGGATGAGAGATCCAAGTTTTCCCATTCTGCCTATGTCTAGAGTTATTATCTCTTCCAAAAGCATAATGAATATTTAATTAATGTGAAACAGATTTACTGGAAATGATTGTGAGACCCACAGTCTCCTGGACTATCTCTTGGTGGTTAGGGTATTCTCCTGGGAGGTAGAAAAATAGAGATGTGGTTTCAAATTCCCCCAGGAACAAGAGAAACTTGCACCTGGGACTGCCCCGTTCCAGGTGAAGCCACGAGACTTTTGAATACAAAGAAGTCAGCAATAAATCTCATTTTCTTGGATGCATTTCTCTGTGCTATGAGAACACTCTTGGCTTAGGCCCTGTGGGCCAGATAGACAGGGAAACCACTCAGTTTGCAAATCCAGTCCATGGAACACCTTGGCAATATAAGACTGTTGCAGAAGTGTAAGGGATTTTACTGGAAGAATGGTGGCTGTGGTAACTATTGGTCTGGATATATAATGTGAGGTGAGGTTTGTGGACAGTCAATGTCTTTATTTAGACCAAGTAATATCACTGAAAAAACCCAGGTGTTTTAGAAAAATGAACACCAAACATTTTTTTTTTTCAGGCTTGCAGTAAACTCAGAAATATGCAATGTAAAGAAAAAACTATAGTATTTTCTGTTAGTCTAATTTTTTTTTTATGGAATCTAATCTAAAGGAAAGGCATAAGCTGATGGAAACCCAGGTATCTACAAGGTCAGGCAAAATTAGGCCATTTTGAGGATCTAAAACATGACCTTTGGCTTCTGAAAAGTTTTTCAATAGCTGTGGCTTTGACTTTTTAACACTGTTTCTTAGCAAAAACATTGCAGGAAGTCAGTAGCTATACCACTAAAGAACATTAATCAGTGCTGCTCAGAGTTCCCATCCTCCACAAGGGAAGCATTAGGAACAGCACAGAGGAGGATGACGGTTAGAAGCAGATGGTGAGTAAACTGTTAAGAGTCCAACTTCATTAGCATTGCTTTGATAGATTAATGGTGCCCTGAAATCTTGCCAGGCAGGCTGTTGCCAAAGGTGCCATCTGCGTGGAAAAGCATACACATCAAGAAATTCAGCAGGAAAAAAAAGAAAAGAAAAAAAATAAAAAGAACAACTAGTTCCATCAGTCACACCCCAAGTTATTTCCACCCACCATGTGCTGACGGATAACCAAAAAGCCAATAGTAATTACAAAAATGTGGAATTATATTAAAAAAGAAAAATGATATCTGAATGTCATGTTCTGTACTCTCAGGCAGTGGGTCTTCTCAATTAATCTAATAATATCTTCTGTTATCATTATTATACTGTCATCAACATCATTGTGTATATTATTTTATCATTACTTGCAATGTTGACACACCTTGAAGACCAGTTGCTGTATGACTTCGCATTTCAGTGGTAAGAGGTAAACCCTGTGGCAGAGAGTTTAGCAAAACAATTTCAATTCCATCCTACTGAAACTGTTTTCATTTATTTCCTATTTGAGCCCATACCTGTTTCATAATCGGCTTGTTAGCCCTGAATAAATTTGGCATGGTTCACAGTCAAAAATAAAATAAAAAGTGGAGAGTTTCAGGTGGGAAAAGATGGCCAAGGTTGAACTCCTGGCTCTCTGATGGATCCTTTTCATTTGCTGTATAAGGCTTTTCCTGGCTCCCTGTAGCTATGTGAGGGAATTGAAAGTTTGGTGCTGTACTGGATTAGGAGTGTGAGTGTTATCAGTGTTCTGGTGGGCAAGTAAGAAATGTCATTTAGAAGAGCTAAATATCTAACAATTCTCCTTTCTTCCTTATTCACTCCACCTGCAAGTAAATCTGTTCCTAAACATGATTCATTTCTGTATAACAAGATACAACAGTGAGATTGTTTCAGGAACCTCATCAGGCTTGCGGGATTGCAGTGCATCTTGTCTGATAACAAGAATCAAAGATCCAGCCTCTTCCCATCAGAGTGAATTTGCAGAGTGCTCACCTCCAGAACGATCAAAGAGCCCATGGGCTCCATAAGCCTTCCTTAGGGTCTATAAATCTGCCCAGGCTTGTGGTGTAGAAATAAGGATAGATGTATGGACTGGTATCTCATGTGGAAAAGATGGAGAAGGCAGAGGGACAAGAAAGTGACGGTGTGAGTGTTGGGTCTTGAAGACAGAAGGGTCACAATTCTATTGCCTAAACCCAGGTATCTACTGCTATTTGAGATGCCTTAAGGTACTCAATGTGGAGGCACTGAACGGATCTGTGGGAGGCCATCATCTGACTGGGATGAGGGTGAGATACCCTTGCATATCTCAAAACATTTTTAATTAAATAACAGAAACAAGCTCAGGTGACAAATATCCTGACTTCAGGCTCAATTATTCAAGTTAGATATCTCCATTCAGGTGTCTGTATCAACTGGTATTTAAAACTCCTACTGTCGTCTGTATGATAGAGACTCAACTGCCCAAATAGAAGTGCATGGTCCAGCTTCCTAACTATGGGCTTTTGCTGGCATTTGTGATACCCTAGGGAAGGGTACCAGGAAGGGCAAGAGAGGGCCTGAGAGTCTCCTATGAATCCTAGGTGAAATATGTAAGGCCTACAAGCATGTCTCAGATATGCCATGGTTTCTCAAATGGCATCAAATATCTGTGTGGGCAACTGAGTCAAGTCTATGTTCACATAATTATACCTCTAAATTTGGGTGTCTGAAGCTGAAGCTGAATAACAACAACCTTGTGCTGAACTGACCTCTGATGGAAGACTAGATTTTTCGGTGAAATACTGTCCCAAACTCCTGACTTTTGCTCCAAACAGGTTACCAATCTATGCCAACCTTGTATGAAGTGCTGGGGAGTTGAACACAAACCCAACCCACATTTCAGTAGCAACGAAACAAAATTTTAATCAGTGATGGCAACAGACAGAAAGAGTAGATGGAAAGGGAGATAACAGAAAAGGAGGGTGGTAATATTGATGACATATAATTATCTGCTGTATTAGCAAAGGCTGGGCAGGTGGGGCAGTCTCCATTACAAATGTTGGCTGTGTTTAACATGTTGGTGAAGCCTGAGTCACTTGCACAATGTTGACTGTGACTTCCAGTCAGTTTAGACCAAGCTCAGTTGCGTTCAAGGCTTAGCTCTCGATTCTCCACCTTTCTTAAGAATGTTCTCAGGTCTCTCTAGCCCCAAACCTGGCTGAATCCATATATTAATCCAAATTAGCTGGCATGGTGCTGCATAGTTTTTCATGAGTCGTGGTGAAAGTATCCTTGGACACAGTCAGACTTACAAAAAATTTCCCAGGAAAGAAAACATACAGAATGTCCAAAGTTCATGTTAATGTTGATTCATGGCATATTGATTTTCTAAGGAAGCAATAAATCTCCCACAGATTTAATATTTATTCTGACCTATCCTTAAGAACCATGAAAAAGAATTGAATGGAATTAACTATACTCCATTACAGTAATCTTTCAGCAATGTTTTTGCCTTCATGCTAAATTAGCAATGTCTGCAATTTTTTTCAATTTATTTTTAATATGGACTAGCCTAGACTAAGTCTATATTTGCAATTTACATACTCCATTATTCGGCTAAAGAAAGCCTTTTTAATTATTTTTATGTTTTTACCTGTTGTGGTTCTTTTTACTGTTGGAACATAATTTCTGCTTGTACTCAGTTTGTTTTGGTCTTCTCTGCATCTTGCCAAAGCGCAGGTCAAATCGGGGAAACTGAACCCATCCACTGCTGTTAAGCAAGGTACATG
>JAOXXN010000265.1:3139015-3165244 GCA_026770055.1 Myrmophylax atrothorax
TGCTTGTACTCATTTTGTTTTGCTATCATATTTCCAAAAAATTATTGATAATGTGAAATCACAATAAAAATAAAAAAGAAAAAAAAAACAACCCCAAGCAACAAAACAAAATAAAAATACCCCCAAACCTCCTGAAGGTTCGTTAAACATTAGAGATAAAGTAGAACTGGGGACAAGAGACTGATATTCTATATAATACAGGCTATTGAATTTTCCTTAGTTATTTTTGCACTGAGTCTCATAACTGTGACAATAGTAAAAGTTCTCATATTTCTGGACTCTAAAACCCAGGGTAGGGGCAAGGGAGGACTTTACCTTACTGTTTCAGTGGTGCTTCGTGTCTGTCCATGTGTCATTTTTTTCATGGTCATTGGCAATGTTTACAGAACCAACACTGGTGGCCAGGCTTGTTAACAGAACAGGAAGGTTCTGCTGGTTTATGTTTATAGACTCACAGAATAGAATTTGAGAATGGTTTGAGTTGGAAGAGACCTTAAAGATCATCTAGTTCCAACTCCCTGTCACAGACAGGGACAACTTCCCCTAGGCCAGGTTGCTCAAATACCTGTGCAACCTGGACATTTCCAGGGATGGGGTGTCCATGGCTTCTCTGGGTAACCCATTCTGGTGCCTCTCCCCCATCACAGTAAAGAATTTCTTCTGTATATCTATCCTAAGTTAAGTCATTGCCACTGTGAGTCAAGTCTATGAACCACTGAAAATTCTTACAGTACTTCAGAAAAAAAGTTGCTGCTTGGATAAAATGTTCCTAGATCGGTTGAACCTTGGGAAAAGAAGACACACTAAAGAAACATCAGAAAAATGCCAATTTCCATTTTCCATTGGCATTTTCATACATTGAAAGGAATGCCAAAATGCTGAGGCATATCACATAATGTGATATGATGTACCTCATATACCATGTGCCTTATGTTTCAATAACTGCTAGTGGTCTTCCAGGATATCACATCCAATATAAATTCTTTTAAATCCTCTGAACTAAGGAGAAAACTTTTTTTTTTAAAAAATTACTTGAGGGTTCATCTTTCTGCTTCTTCATTCCCCCTGGTTTTGATGAGGATAGTTTCTGTACCTCCACCTCTCATTTATTTTCAGTTTCCGAAGCCCAGGTTAAGGAGTGTCCACACCCAAACAGCAGTGACTAAGAAATAACATGAGGCATCTTTAACTTATTCTCCAAATGTGTAGCAATGAGTGAGGTGCTGCCTGAAGAAATTGAGTGAGACAATTTCCCAAGTAATGAATTAATAAATGTTGCAATGTTTGTTAGTGCCAGCCAAAATCTCAACTTGGCATGCTAGAACGTGATCAGACCTCTCATTTGCAGCCACCTTTGCTTTGCTAGACAAGATGCTCCTATTGTCTTTCACTAATGCTAAAAAAATGAGGATTTGTATCTGAATTATGTTTTAAAATGACCATTGAGAAGGAAGTTCACAGACCAATAACTGGAATAATACACTAAGATTAAACAGAGGCTGTATGATGTAATTCAGGTTTATGCCTGTTCCCAGGAAGAGCAAGACTTTGTATTAGTCCTACTCCTGCTGATATGGGAATCTACTTAACCATGTAAGCTTTTACCATCACCAGAAGTCATCATGTAAGTTTAAGGAGTGATTTTTTAGCCTCCTATAACAGAAAAATATACCACTTGCATTTGTCTAGCTATCTTAAAACTTGGATATTTAGTCTAACTTAGCCATCAAAAGTGCCTCTACAGGTGAAAGTGAGACAGAGACACCTTGCTGGCTGTCTAGGTTGTGACTTCAGTTTGGCTTAATTTTATCAGAAGTTTCATGTGTCTCAAAGGACAAGGGACTATAACTGAATGCTTTTGACTAAACACCTAGCACTGAGGTGACCAAAGGCCAGACAAGTTGATGGAGCACCTCTCTTATGAGGAAAGACTAAGAGAATTGGGAATATTCAGCCTGGAAAGTAAAAGGCTTCTGGTTGACCTAACTATGACCGTCCACCATCTGAAAGGAGTCCACAAAAAAGATGAAAGAAACATTTTACAATGGCATGTAGTGACAGGACAAGGGGGAATGGCTTCAAACTGAAAGAGGACAGGTTGAGATTAGATATTAGGAAAACAGTTCTTTACTGTGAGGGTGGTGAGGCACTGGATCAGGTTACAAAGAGCTGTGGCTGCTCCATCCCTAGAATTGTTCAAAGCCAGGTTGGATGGGCCTCTGAGGAACCTGGTCTAGTGGAAAGTGTTCCTGTCCATGGTAGGAGGGTTGGAATGAGATGATCTTTAAGATTTCTTCCAGGTTGGAGGGGACCTTAAAAATCATCTAGTTCCAACCCCCTGCCATGGGCAAAGACACATTTCACTAGAGTAGGTTTCTTGGAGCTCCATCCAGCACCTCATGAAGGTGCAGTTATGAAGCCCTATCTATTAAATTTTGAGGCAGCTGTAGTCTGATGGGGAGAATGTCCCATTCCCTCCAGTGAAACACAAACACACAGGAAAATGTGCTCTTCCATGGAGCTTGGGAAAACACTTTTGTAAAGAAATAAGGAAATGCCATTCACTAGCTTAAGAGAATTCATCATTTTATGAGACTGCATATGTTTTCCAACAGAGGGTTGTACTTGATGGTCTTGAGGATCTTTTCCAAGCATTCTGTGATTCTATATTTCTTAGACTGTATGGGTTAGACTGAGTGAGTAATTTGCACCAGAGGATAGTTCAGGGCAAAATCCCACGAGGTGGTTAAGAACATCTTTGCTGCCTTAGAGGGCCTGACCTTTCTGTGGGACAGGTGGCTTCTCTGAGTGCCTCCTCCCCTATGTGAGTTCATAGGGTACCAATTATTCAAATTAAATGCAAACCTGGATCTTTTGAGTTTCTAGTCAGGCTCTGGAAATCAAGGTCCAGGAGTCTGTGATTTTGACTCATCATCTCCCCAGTGAGAATAAGGCACTTAAGATTCTTTAGAAATCTGTCTCTCTGGACTTGAGCAGCCAAAACACTGAGCTACACACATATTTTTCACAGGAGACCATTGGCTTTCCCATGTTATTTCTGATTCATGTTAAGTATTCACTTAAAGGCCTTCCTGGCTTGGAGTCTGAAAAACACATCTCCTGAAGCCAAATTTTCAACAGTAGCCTGTCAAAGGGGAGGGAGGGAGATTCCAGCTCTAGCTATCCAACTTCATCCCATCATATTTGGTGTCAGAGGCCTTCTCATTTGCAAAACAAAACAAATAATGCTCAGGAACAGGGGCCCTTGACATGCCTGGTGTTTTATCTTCTCTATCTTTAGGGAAGGGATATTACTCCTCACTTCTCAACCTCAGATGGTTGTTGTGAAGATTAATTAGTTAATGCTTTTACAGCACAGAAAATGTAAAGTGCTACTATATAAAAGTATTAGTAAGTGCTTGCAGGGTCTTGATGTCTAATGTGGCTGAATGGGAGAGGCTCTGAACCATGGAGATTAGGCAATTTTAGAATAGTTCTTTTCAAATCGCATTATTTTTAACTCTTTGTTGTTCTAATATCTTCTCAAAAGGGGTTGGAAATATTTACCCTATTCATTGTATTTTTCTATTTTCTTTAACACTCACTTTTAAATAAACACAATTCCTAGGGTTTTATCTGCATACAGAGTTGTATTGGCTTAAATAAAGGTGTGATTTTACACCAATTTCATTTATTCTAATCCTTTTATTTCAATTTTAAATTAATCTTATTTCAGTTCGGCATAAGCTGATTCAGAACAAGTTTATGATAAACTCAGATAAGCCACTCTAAAACTGAAATAAGTGTGTCCACATAGGGATTTGGTCTAGTTTAAGCAAGGCTATAAATGTGAACACAAGTTTTCGTAGCTCAAGCTAGAAAATGAATTTATAGCTTGCAAATGATTAAGCATTACCTACTAACACACTTAACCCTGAACACCTCCTCTCCCCAAACCTTCATTTTAATCCAGACATAACCTAGCTCTGATTACTGTCCTATTTGAAACAGGGTAAAAAAATACACATTAAACCATTAGGTCAAGGAATAGTTTTGGGTTGGTACAGGCTTTCAAGGTTCACCTAGTGCTAATGCCCCTTCTCTGTGCAGGGACACCTTCCACTAGACCAGGTTGCTCAGAGCCCTACCTAGCTTGTGAAACAGTCAAGGCTTGGTTTATGTCCAATGAGAATGGGAGAAAGAGGGAATATATTTGGACAAGGACCATCCCATAGCTTGGACCGCCATCCTCTACCTTGCAGGGGTGACAGAGAGGACTGAGGGAGGTTGGTTACCATCCAGCCTGAATGATGTGTATATAACTCACAACAAACTTCCAATTCTCTCTTCTTGTTCAGTCTTATTTATGTATATATGAGCTGCCTTGACTGCCTGACATGGATGCAAATGTATGTATAGACACGCTCTGAATTGCTGCTGTCCCAGTGAGTCACGATCACTCCAACCAAAATTGTGGCCATCAACACTGCTTTTGTCTTAACACTTGTAATTGCATGACTGGTAGATTGATGGGAGGCTGATGGAAACTCAAACGTAAGCAGGGGTGTTAACAGAAAGGAAAAGAATGTGGCTTGTGCTGCTACAAGAACACAAAAAATTAAGTAAAGAAAATGAGAAATTAAAGGAAAAGAAAAAAACAGAAGAAGAAAAATAAGAGAGCAAAAAATAATTCTCTTGTTCCTTGTGTCAATATTAGCAATACATATACTATGGATAAAATGAGAGAAAACACAGTGAAATTTCATTTGCATCTTTTATTTTGCATAATATTAGGTCAAAATGTCTGATAAGAAACACTCCCAGGGAATCAAAATTAGATTACATATGAAAGATCTACATTTTTGGAAAATATGTATTTTAACTTCTCCTTAATGAATCAAATTTTTAGTTACCTGGTGTCTGTCAAGCACTGATAAACATGATTAGCAAATCAAATAGGGGTATTTAGAATTTTACCTTTCATTTAATTTTTTATATCATTCAAACCAGACTGAAGTTTTTAGAAAATCAAAAAAATAAATTTAGGCTCTCAAAACCTTATTTAGAAACTTAAGTGAGAACCTTATTTAATGAAGATCATAAGCACATGTTTAAATTGATTCTGGTTCAGGAATGTGCTTAAGTATATGCTTTAATCTGATTAAATATGTGTTTAATGTTAAACACATGTTGAAATGCTTTGCTGAATTGTGGCCTGATTTTCAAAAGTGTTAAGTGCCTTGAACATCTTATTAAGGTCAAGAAAAGCTGCATGTCTTCATGCTCTTACGCATCAAGGCATTCTCTTACATGTTTGAATTCAGATTTAGGAGACTAGCCATCTTTTTTTTTTGTAAAATTTTGGACTCAGTTTTGCTGAAGATAAACACAGTAACATCTGGATTCATACCTTATCTGAGCTATCTACCACTAATGAGTTTTCAAAGTTGGACTGAAGGACTGAAAATTTCAGCACAGCCTCAGTTTGTTTGGTTTTCTTTTGTTTTTGTTTTTAAAATGTAATTTTTAGTGCTCTGTTTCCATTTGGAAACGCTCTGCTCTTTCCAGTCCCAGCCAACACCAAGAAGTGAAAAGGTGTGTGAAAAGAGCTATTACTACTAATATCATTAAGTGCTGACAGCATTCTTAGTTCAGTACAAGACACGAGTGAACGCAGACGCTTCTTTGCAGATCTTACTCATAGGTAGCCTGGATTAATTTCAAATTCCAGATGGCTTTTCAGGGTGGTTTCTATTTTATCTGAACCAGTTTTCTTTTTTCTAAAAAAACCAAAGAGATAGTTTAGGCTTTGAAAGATTTTTTTCTCTCCTATTCTAAGATTATAACAAATTGAAGGCCAGCCATGTTTTGGCTTCTAAAACTTCTAACAGTCTGCTCAATCCTATTGCTCTTTTTGTCATTGTTCTTAAGAAAAAACACTGGCTTTTAAACTGCTTCTCACTGCATAAATATATATATATCTGTAGGCTTTTGCATTTCTTTTTCTTCATAAGAAACTTTCCTATAATCTTCACCCACATATTTTTCTTTACATCAATATCAGCTTTCCTCTTGACTCAGAAAAGCCTTAGATCTTGCCTAAAAGCCTTTCTGCAGCTGAGCCTTGCTAAGGGGAGGTAAGTCAGCCTGTTCCCACCTGCTTATATGCACTGTTTTCTTCCAGCCCCCTCCCTTGCAGCACTAAGAAGGTATTTCTCACTTCTCGCCCCCAACATACACACAAAATGTGTTGTCAGTACAGCAGCTGCCTGATCAGGTTTTGTTAAAGTGCTCTGGAGGAGAAATACCTTCTTGCTTTTAAGCAAACCTAGGATGTGTGATGTAGCTGCATCATGACACTACTGCAGCTCTAAGTGTATGTAACCAAACCAAACACAAGCAGCAGGACACTGGTGTCATTCTGGTGTATGTGACACCAATCTGAGCCCAGCTCTGGCTCAGCCTGTGCAACAAGGCTGGTCCTAGCCCTGCTCCATGTGTCCCCCCTCACATCCTCCACCTTTTTTCCTGTGTCCTTTGGTCATTATGTGATCTCTCTCTCTAAGAGCAGGACACAAACTGGGAGATGCTTCATCTTCTTATCTTCTTCTTTCTGGGTGATCTTCTGCTGTTGGGTTAATTCTGGAACAAAACAGAGTTGTTCTCTGAAGAGAGAGGAGGCCTCAGAATAGAAGAACTAGGGTGAAAAGTTGGAAGGTCATACAGGAGGACCTTCACTCCATCATGGAGAAGCAAAGAAATTCCAGAGGGAAGAAATTAATCTTAATCACCTGTTGTGCTAAAGACCCCAAAATAGAGTGAATTCCTTCAGGAACAACTCCTTCCCCTCCCCAAAAGAACAGATCAGGTAGGAAACACAAATTTACCCAAAACATTTTCTTTCTCTCCCAACTGCCCCCAAATACAGGGTCTCCTGGTACAAAATACTTAACCCTGCTCTGATATTGGACTGTACTGTGATACTTTTTTGTCTTTTAAGTAACATGAACTTTAAATCATATTTCTCAAAGCTATTATGTGGTCCTGTTGACAACAAAAGGGATGGCAAATTTTCAGGATGGAGGGAAGGGGTGACAAGCATTTGGGAGGAAGCTGGTATGGATTGTTACTCTACTCCAGTGCAGTCAGAACAGGATATCTCACTGTAGTCCTTCAAGCAAGTTACTAAATCCTTCAGGTTTGTCTGACATAATATTAACTATCTAAAATATACCTTGTCTAGTTGTCTAGGTTCCCTCTACAGATAATGAAGAGAATCCATTAGGTGATTCATCCCAGAATCATTATTGACTCACTTAATGCATGATGTCCATCTACACACATTTTTACTACAGAGGCAATTTAGACAACTATCTTATATTAAACATTATATTTTAGATGCCTAATGTAAAATGAAGCCATCTCTAAACCTTTATCAAGAAAGCTTGACTATCAGATCAGCAGAAGAATTGCTTTGGTACCTTTACTCCACCTCAGCTGATTCACGAGCTTGTTTCCTTATCGGGACTTGTTTTGTGTGTTCCAGATTAATGATAATCATGATAATTCTTTAGGGAGATTAAGTAATCCTCACAGTCACCATGTGTAATAGGTAAATACAGATATCGCTAGTTTACAGATGAGGAAATTGTCAGTGAGAGTTTAAGTGACTTGTTCTATCTAATTTAATCTTGTTTGAGTTAATCTAATCTATGTTTTATAAATAAATCACACAATCACTGTGATATGTAGGCAATAGATAGTCAAGACAGTGCTGGAGACAGTGCTCAGGAATTCCTAGCTCCCAGGCCTATCTTTGTCCCACAAAACCATTGCCTTAAGAAATATGGCATAGCAGCAAATAATCTTAAAGGTTTCCATGAAGTATTTCTCGGTCATATATTTTAGTGCAATTGAAGTTCTGAAAACACAGCACTTCTCCTGCTCTCTCTGAATAGATTGGGATAAGGGTTGTTGCTGCACAGAAGGGCTGTGTATGTGAGGAAATGGATGAGAGAATGTATGGTAGGTGCGACATGTTATTCCTTTGCAATGTTATCCAGGATAAGAGAAGACATAAAGTCCCTTGAGAACAAGGTATATATGACTTTCATCTTAACTTTCTCCCCTAAGAGTTGCAGGGATCCTAAAATTAATAAAGGGAAAATATTTCTTTTAATTGTTTTCCACTTTGATTTTTTCAAATTTTTTTTTCCAGACTGCTTTATTATTTTTTTAACAAATTGTTTCTAATCAGGTAGTATCTACTCCTAAGAATCAAAATCTGTTTGTGAGATGGGCCTTTATGGGCAATGCTCTTACTGGGAAACAAAAGCTCAGATCTATAACTCACTTTTGACTTACATGAGTGAAAGGATGAGGTCCACTCTGCATGAGTCGCTGCTTGCTGGAGCAAGAAGGACGAAGCTTCAATTCCCCTTTCTAGCTCAGATAAAGTGCAGATACAAACCAGTCTGGAATGAATGTTTAACCTTCAGAGTATTTGCTATCTCTGGGCAAAATCTGTTTCTCTGGGGTTTTTAAGTGGTTGGTTAAGGTTGGTGGGTTTTACATGGAAATGGGAAAAGGTTTTGGAATCTTACAAAGCCTGTGGAGGAGGAAGCAATTGTTTTATTCAATTTATTCAGCTGGCAACACAGATCCGATGGAGCTGCACTGAAAGGGAACACATTATAATGCAGTTGCAGGACTGCCTTCTAGGGGTTCCCCAAATTATAGGGTGTATTTGGAGAGGGAAGTGTAGTTTTCAGTCTGTTACACCTGGAAATGATCTCCATTCTCAAATGAATGATTTCTTCCCTGTTCAGTTTTCACTGAGGGTACAGTCAGTGAGGCCTTCTGTGATTAGCTCTATCTCGGAAGTACGGGGCAATCACTTCTCCATAGAAACATGTTCTACCTCTTTCAAAGCCTCTGGTTAAATTTTTATCTAAGTCATCAGATTTAGCAATTTGTAACTGATCTAATCTCTCTGCAAAATCCTTNNNNACCGAAACTGTATCCAACAGCTCTTCACTGTAAACCTTGTTCATATAAAAATAGAACCGCAAATTATGTCGGTGTCTTTTCTTTATTCTCTCTCTCACACTTTTTTTTTTTCAAGTTCTTATGACCTATTGCCCTTTCTTTTAACCTAAATCAAACAGATTTGCAGATTTGCTTAACAATAGCACTTTATGAATCATATCACCAATTGCCAGCTATCATACAGTGAAACAGCTAATAATGTATAATTAACGTTATAGGCAAGTAATGAATCACATCATTGTCGCTGACTGTCTACTACATTATTAAAAGGATAGATTTAGGTAATCACAACTACCTTTTTATTTTCTTCCCTCCTTCCTCCAAAGTGCTGTAAGAAGAAGAGGAAATTCCAACTGTGAATGTCAGCTATTATTTCCATCAAACAAAATGATTCATCAAAATGATTGCAATAATCATTTACATAGGAAAAACCTAAGACAGGTATGGAAATAGGTTAAGACTTTCTGTAACATCATATTTATGGTCAGCATGTGCTTTCAAACAGCAATTTGCTGAGATCAAGAATATCTATAAGCAAGAGGGAATACAAAATTCAGTTAAAAAGCAACATTCATAAACCTGGCAATTTTTGAAAATTATTATAATTCACCTCATTTACCCTGGAGGAAAGGATATTCGTGAGTGACTTCCTTGCTCTCTACAACTACCTGACAGGAGGTTGTAGCCACATGGGTGTCAGTCTCTTCTCCCAAGAAGCAAGCTATAGGACAAAATGAATTGGCCTCAAGTAGTGCCAGGATGGTTTTACATTGAATATCAGGCTTAATTTCTTCACCTAAAGGGTTGTCAAGCATTTGGAACAGGCTTCTCAGAGAAGTGGTTGAGTCAGCATTCCCAGAGGTATTTAAGACATGTAGATGTTGCCCTTGGGGACATGGTTTAGTGGTGGGCTTGTCAGTGCTAGTTTAATGATTGAACTCAATGATCTTAAAGGGTTTTTTCAACCTAATTGATTCTATGATTGTGCAATTTTCAAGGCTCCCAGTGAAGAGTGTGCAGTAACTGTTCTCTAAGAAGGTAACAAAGGTAGTCTTTATACCTCCAAGTTTTGGTCCTAATTTTTTTCCCAAGTTAGGCAACATATTCCATTACTATTTTTGCATCTTCTGTACCAGATTATTATGGCTTTTTTATTTTTTCCTCTTTTTTAATTTATTTTTCCCTTTGTTTTTATTTCTAGTTTTGGTCACTAATTCTGTGCAGATCTGAGCATCAATATGGTGATTTTTTCAGCTCATGTTTCCCTGAAAATAGTGATGATACTGCAGAAATCTCTTCTGCTCTCCCCACACAGTTCACCTTTTGTCCCAACTGGATGAAAGTCACCAGGAGCTCTGCCAAAACTGTTAAAACACCCCTAACAGGCATTTGAGGAGAACTGTGTCAACAGAGCCTTATATAATACATGTAGTAGGTCAGCTACAGAGTGCTTGCCAAGCAGTTCCATTGACCTATTTGCATCATTCAGTTTGATCAGTGGAAGAGCAACTATTAAGGTAATGATAAAGCTGCACAACATTCATTCTCACTGACCCTTAAGTGCAATCCAGGAACTCACCTTGTTAGGACTATTTACACAGAAGTTTAAAATTTATTTACATATAATAGAATCAAGGCCTCTTCACTCTTCTGTATGGTCTCAAACATCATAACGAGGATTCTTCAATATATGTATCTTCCCAACATCCCTTACTTTTGAAAATATATTTATCTTGCAGGCAGGTAGAGAATAAATTCAACCAAAGTTTGTATAAGACAAGGGTATTGAAATGAGGTTTTCTGCTTGAGTAGCAAATGTTTTTGATACCAAACTATCCCTGCCATTATAAATTTTTATTGTTAATTCTTCTTTTCACGTGTTTTAATAAAAAATTTAATGGGTACCTTTAAGCTCTTTCAATATATGCATTTGGAGATTTTTATCAAAGAAAAGAAATTAAGCTGGTTTTAGTTTTTTAATACTAATATTTTAATGTTTCCCCCCTTAATTTATCTTCCATTTTTCTCTTCTTCCTTCTGAGAAATTCTTCCCCCTCCCTTTTTTTCTACTTTGTTTATGGAATAAAACCCCAGAAACACTGGATGAGGCTCACTGAGTTAATCATTGCAGTCTCACTTTTCCTTAGTAGAAACACCTGCAGAAGGAAGATCCTCTGATTTAGCTGCTGCCTCTTCCAAAGATGCCTATAGCTGTCCTTTGAATACAGAGTATGCCTATGGCAACTGGTTCATACTCAAACATCTAAGTGTAAATACATTAAGTTAAATTATAGCAATACCACCCAGAAATGAAAACTTGAAATAAAGTTGATATTCCCTTTTCCTTTGATATTTTTATGTTTTCCTCCTCTTGCAAGTCAAAGTATAAATAGAGGGAAAAAATGAGGGAAGAACTTGAAAAATCACCACTATTCAGCTGATTAAAGAAACTTGGAAACAAATACATTTGAACATTTCTATTAGATACACGTTTTAAGAGCCTAATAATAAGAAGAAACTCAAACAGAAAACACTCAGTATGTAAATATCAGTTCAATATGGCTCAACAGAAGTGCATGTGACTGATTTCTGCACAGTCCCAGGCAGTGAAAGGGGTCAGTCAGGAGGGAGAAGTGTGCTCATTCCTTCTCTGAGTTTAAGAAGATTTGTACATGTAAGACTCACTTCCCACAAGTTTATATTGACATTATGGAAGAAGAAAAACATAAAGAAAATGGGAAAGAGGATCCTGAGTAGATGTTACAGCAGTTAGGCTGCCGAGCTGAGAAGGAACAGGTCTGCATTAAGACCTCTGTTCCCAGGCTTGTTTATGTATTTTGTATTAGGCAGTCACTGAATAAAACAAACCCAGGAGCTGTGCCAGGGGTTGTCCACACCCATACAGTTGCAGAATTGGGACCTCGGTTTTTCCCACACTGCCAGTTTTTCCATGCAAAAAAAGTAGAATTTTCTCCTATAGTATCAGTCATCTTTTTTTCCCCCAATAACATTTGAAGCACCATAAATAAGGGTGCTTATTTATGTTGATCTGTGAATTATTTTCCTAATTAACAGCATTTTAAATATTTTGTTGATATTGTTCCATTTCCTGAGCTATTTGTCAGATGTTTTTCCTCTTGAACTAAAGAGTAATATATTGCTTTATAGAATTAGAAGTTCCAAAAAGCAAACTAACTGTAGTGACATTTTCCTTTAAAAGAGGCCTCCTACATGCTACCAAATTACATTTCAGTGTCTCTCACTGAATTCAAGTAGTATTTCTGGTATTGGTCAATGTACAATTGAGTTGCATGCTGAGAAAAAAAATCAAGCTGGCATAAGTGTCAATTTTGAAGTAATAATTATAGTTTTATGCAGTAACATATTTATTATATTATCAAATTAATACACCTTTTAGCATGTCAGGGTCTGTGGGTAATTATAGTTTAGCATTGTGGTAATAATTTGATATGATTTATGTTACCTATGGAGCAGTACTGAAAGCCAAAAAGCTGTCTGGCATAATTACTGTTAAGAGGTAAGATCAACAGATATCCCCAGCCAAAAGAACACAGCCCTAAGGGTAGTAGACTCAAACAAGAAGTCACCTCAGGTATTTGCTTTGCAGCCTGCCTTTTCTCACCTGAGAGATGGCCCACCCACTATTCCAGGCTACATTAACAAGAATTGAATGCTTCTATGTTGCTAATTTCTACTGAACTTCAAGTTCTCATTTTAAATTGAGATATAAGAAAGTGGTAGTGGGGGACTCTGCAGGACCAAATTCTTCTGAAACATGGAGAAAAGGGTTTGACATGAGATGAAACTGAGTGAATTATTGTGGTTTCTCTTCTTTCCAATGATGTTTTTGGCACAGAAAATATGGGGGGGTTGTGTGTGTCTATGCTCTTGCTTTTGTTATTTTTTTCTTCTAAATGCTGTGCAAACACAGAACTGAAATAGTTTTTATGTGAAAAGTCTATGCAAATCTAATTCTATACAGTTAAAATTTATTAAGGCTAAAGCAGATTCATGAGTGACTTAGGAGCTTGACTAGTAATAGGCTGAAAGTTGCTATGTGTTTCCCCCAGTTTCTGTGTATTTATGCAAATAAATGCATAGAAATGCAAAGAATACCCTCATCTCCTTTCTAAGCTTAGACCTCCCATGGCAAATACTTTGCACTGCTTTTTTTTTCTTTCTTTCCTTATTTTTTTCCTCCTGAAATAAAGTTTCCAGCATGTTTTTGTAAATATCAGTATCTCAAGAACAATCTAAAAATCTTGCCAATAAAATCATGATCACACTGTCCAGTCAAAACTGTAAACTTCTCTTACTTCTCTCTCTCCTTCATCCTCAGCATCCCCCTTCCAAATGGAAAATGTGTGTCTAGTGTCATGTTCTGTGAAGGTTGCAGACTCAGGTCTCAGATGATGAAGGTTATCCACAAAGCTATTTAAATACACAATTCTAATTAATTTGTATATGCCTGATCCTGAAAACATTTATGTATGTACTCAACTTTCACTGGCCAGGTGATCTTCCTGAAGTCAAAGACATTACTCACCTGCTAAAATAAAAGTCTGTGTATTGTGGTTCAGTAAAGAAATATCAAATGGAGAGTGTCTTGCCAACGTATTCCTCTTCTATTAAATTACAGAATGTAACAAACTCTGTCTGAATTTCATGATGAAGAAGTTGGGGTTTTTCCCTTCCTATGCTTGTACCACTTTATTTCTGACACTGTCTTATTAGAGATAAAAGTAGCAAAAAATCCTCCAAATACTCACTGATCCTGTTCTACATTTTCCATGTCAACACCAACTGACTGTGAAAGGAACAAAGCCTGAGAGCAGGACATAGGGGTAGGACTCATCTCACCTAATGTTATGTATCAAAAAGCTGAATGTCCAAAGCTGAGTCAGGAGAGACAAGTGGGAACCTCCAGGGAGTGAGTCATCCAGTCTATCTCAGACACATATGATGGGATAAGATGAATTACACTCTGGAGATGCCCATTTCTCTCCATGAAGGGAGCTTGGGGTGACGAGCTCAGACTTAGTTGTTTAGTTTTAAGATGTCCAAGTTAGGGCAGATGAATTTTACCTCAAAGGCTTGGAGTGTTTTCCTGAAACTCAAACCAAGCTTTTGAAGTTCATGCTTCATCCTTATAGAACACAGGTGTGCCAATATCCAATTTCTCATGTTTTCAGTTCTATAGGGTTAAAGTTATGTGTGTCTGTATGTGTACGTGTATACTTAATGGCTACACTGTCAAGTTGACCTTCAGCAAATAATTAAAATGCATTTTAATCCTGCTGCACAGTGTTTTTGTTGGCAGGTACCCCAAGGAAGGTACTCTCCTACAAGGAGGAAGCTGACAGATTTCTGCCCACTGTATCATTAAACAATGAGGGACAGCTTAAGTCGTTTATGGACTACCCTGCAGCTTGATCAGGCTACTGTGTTGTCTGGGGCTAATTAATATAAGACCTCCTTCACCTGGGCTACTGTTCTGCTTTTATCTTTGTTTACCTCCTCTAACTACCTCACCTGATGAATGCCATTAGCTATTGCCAATCATTATGCAACATCCCATGGCGTGATCCTAAATCCAAGCCAGTCGCTGAAACTATGAAGAGGGGAATTAGCTCTTAAATGCATGTTCACGTGGCATCCGATATCCATACCTTCAGATAAACTTGAGAGATAGAGTTGTAAAGGGTCTGATGAGGCAGAAATAGTGTTGCACTATCAAGGAATTATGATTTAACAAGTAGGTTCTCTTATTGTCATTTCTTTCTTTTCTGTTGTTAAAGATCCTTCCCACGTGCTTCCCTTACCTAGGAGATGCAAGAACTTGAGTGCAGGAATTGCTTGGCTGAGGAATAATGGCAACAAACGGAACACATGAAACTGAAGCAGCCAAGTCAGTATAAGTTGTTTGAGAAGCCGAATACATCTGGATGATACACACACCAGCATGGAGCTGGTTGGTTAGAGTCCTTTTTACAAACCAAAAAAAGTAGTCAGCCTCAGACAAGGAACCCTATCATGCTTTGCCATTCTAGTGCTCAATGAAGCCCGTAATTATGATAATACCAGTGATGTTGCCCAGGCATGAGGCATGCTGGAGTGGCCTCAAAACAGGTCAAAACTCCCTGCTCCTTAATAACTGAACTCAGGTGCTCTTTCTAAAGCTCACTGTCTCTTTTGGGAGATAGGATAAGTAACTTAACCTTATTTCCTCAAGTAATAATTGTAATGATATGTATAATGGGAATAATAGTTGTCTCACCTGCCTGACAGGGAGAAGGTGCTGGGAGAATTAATTAGTTTGTGAAGCAATTTGAAGATAAGTGCTACGTTATCAATAAGTAAAACCCACTGCACTTAGATACAACTTGCAAGTGATTGTATTATATTACAGTGCTTAGATAACACAAAGATAGTTGCCTTAGAAATACCAATAGATGATAGAGAGTTGGAGAGATAGATAACCACCGAATTTCTTGTATTTTCATTATGGGTCACAATTTCTACTGAATTATTGATATTTAAGACCTAAAATATGTTTCAATAATAGAAATTATTACCTGTATTTTAAAGATATCACAGGAGAAAGGAAAGGCAGTGGCTAACGGTGAATAAATATGGCCCAAGAGTGAAAACAAAATGACTTCTTCAAGGCCTCTTTCAACTCTGTGATATGTAATCTTTAAAAATAGTTGGTTAAACTCAGCTCATACCATTCAATAGAGCTCTGCCCATTGATGTTGTCCACCATGAGCTAAAGACACAGTTCAGGTGCTGACTGAATAGTGTTCACTGAAAAGAAACATTGCAAATGTGTTAAAACTGGCAAGAACAGTCACCTCTCAAGAATAATTAAGTCACTGAGTAAGGAACTTCAGCAACTTCTGGGTCAGCAATGTGATCCTATGATGTGAATTAATAGTCTGGCAGTGGGAGCTGCAGGGTATTTTAAATCTGGAAGTCTGACAAAATCTACTTGGAGCAAAATCATCAAACATGTGAAAATAAATGAGTTAACGTAGAATTGTTCACACCTAGCTCTGATTGTCAGGGAGGTCATTGGCCTGTAATAAATAAAGGGAAGTGGAAAGCTAAAATCTTGGAGGAGGAAGGTAAGGCAGCTGGTCATAGAGAACATTTCTGATTCCATCCAGGCACCCTGACTCTTGCTTGTGAATAAGGAGGTTCTTGAACAATAAAATGGATTTTTTTTGTCTCCGTGTGGCACTGCATTATCCTGCTGTCACTGAGAAATGTTCATGCCATGCTTATAGTACAAACATATCTATGTTATGTAGCTTCCCCATCAGGCCAACATCTCAAGGTGGAGATTCACAGAATTGTAAAGGTTGGAAATTACTTCCAAGATCATTAAATCCAACTATTAACCTATCACTGCCAGGTCCACCACTAATTCATGCCTCTAAGTACCAAAAATAAATGCTTTTTGAAAACTTCTAGGGACAGTGATTCCATTACTTGCTGGGCAGGCTATTTCAATGCCTCTTTCAGTGATGAAATTTTTCCTAATATTCAATATACACCTCCCTCAGCATGAACTGAGGACATACTCTCTTCTTCTGTTGCGTGTCTCCTGGGAGAAGAGACTGAACCCCACCTAATTACAACCTTTTAGGAGAGATACCTGAAGGACTTTATGAAGCTGATGAAGTTTAATTCCAGTCTTAGGTGTGGTATGAGACTTCTGAATCCTTAAAAACCTCTTCTAATTTTATAAAGACGTGGTATATGTATCTAATTACATATATATGTGTATACATAGATTTATAAATACTGTGTGCAACTACAAGACCTACAACATTAGCATAACGCTGAAAACTATGGGTACTCAGAACAGAGACAAAAAGGATATCTTCCTAATCCTCTAGTTCCTAAACTTCTGGAGAGAAATGGAGCTGTTTCCTGTCTGAGCAACACAGGACCTATGACACCCACCTCAACAGCACTGGCAGCATGCAGAAGAGGATGGTGGCAGACCCAAACAATGACCACTTTATTGGCTTTGAAAACACAGAGACTGGGGGTCATAAAAATCAACTGAAAGCCATTTCTGTTCCATTCTCTGCTGAATATGGGGGTGTAGCTGCCACAAATGTTAATGAGTGATCACGTGGATCAGAAGAGGCATATCCTCTTTTGTGAAGGCAAGATGAAAGCCTTTTATAAATATGACCTACTGATGAAAAAGGCATACGTTCAGATCAAACCTATGGGTTTATACTGATGGGTTAGATTTTTTTTTCTTAATACAATACATTTTGTTAAGAAGAAGGATTAAAGTATTTGCCAAAATGATTTGTGTTGACAAAATGGCTTAGTACATTTGCAGATTTATTTTATGAAGCGGAATAAATTAAGGTGTCTCATAAAAATGTGGGTTATATCCAGTGAAACAATTTCAAGTATTTCAGAAACTCTATTTTTATTCACTTTGCAAACGTGCTTAGTTGAACTGCCAGTCACTGTTACATTTCCATTTCCAAGCAATTAATTAAAATCCCAAATCAGGTTTTTTCTTGATCATGCCAGCAGGAGTTGGTTGCCATGGTAATAGGACGATCAGTAGCATTTGGGAGGGAGGAGAGGAAGAAAAAATGTTCTGTATTTGGGTTTTTATTATTGAAACATAAGTGCAGGTCTGGAGGAGCGTGTTGGCTCATCTGTGCAAGCCTGTGGCCCCAGTGGTGATAACTGGAAGTAAGTGAGAGTTCTCGGGATTACGTTATTGTCAAGGATATCATTTGGTCCAATGTAGAAATCATTAGTGAAGCCTTTTCAGTCCTACAGTCTATAGGTCGAAACCATGAATGCAGCTGATCGCACAGAGTTTCAGCAGTGGTAAGGAGGATTTTTCTATCTGTAATTACCCACATTTGAAGAGAACTATCACATATAATGGGTTTTCTCCCCCACAGGCCTGAAAACCTTTAGATTGGAAGCTCATTTTCAGACAATACTCTAGATCCATGGTGGTTTCTGTGAGTCATTGCATATAAAGGTTTAAGAAAGCATTAATGGTATATTGAGGGTGACAAAGTATTATGGGCTGGTGTCAGGAACAGGGGATTAGGAGGAGGACAACATCTGGCAAACAGGGAAAGAGGAAAGGGGCAAAAAATTCATCTCTGAAGCAAGCACAGAAAATGGAGTCCTTCCTGAAGGAGGTAACAGGTCCAGGATAGGGCAAAGCTTATTTAGAACACTTTCTTTAACCTGATCGAGTGGATGGCATTCCTGCCCAGGGCCAGGATGTTGGAACCAGATGGTCTTTAAGGTTCCTTCCAACCCAAACCATTCTATGACTCAATGTCATGATTCACTGGGGAAATAGCCTGAGAGATGAGAAGCTCTTGCCTCCAAACTGTCCTCAGGACAGTGTGAATAATTTTAACCCAGCTCAGGGCAATTTTATTGCTCTTACAGCATTGGACAGTTGTGGCTGAATTGAGCAGCATGATCGATCATAGTAATTAGAAAGGTTAGGGGAAAATGGCTTTTACCTTTCGCTTCATCTGAGGAGGGGCACCAAATAGATGCAAACCGGCCAAATCCTAGGGTTAGCATAGCCCCACTGTGAAATGAGCCCAGAAATGCCTCCAGATTAAATAAAACTCAGACATTTCAGTTTTTCACTTCAAACCTGATCATTTTGAAATGTGATTAGCTTCACTAGATGAACACACAAGTGTCCCAGAAGTAGAAGCATGTAGAAGGAGAGAGAAAATGTGGTGGCAGATGAAAGAAGTTGAGTTCCAGTACAAAAAACTTGTGAATACAGAATGTTGTTTGAAAGGTGGCAGCCAGCACAACACCAAATCATGGAGCTAAGCACTCTACTCCCACTATGTTGCCCAACACAGTTGGTTTTATATATGATGTTGAGTGGTTTATGCATGTCTGTGTAGTGCCTTAGAATCCTTTTCAACCTTGAGGACATAGACATGGAAAAATACATTTCATCAGACCTTGATATTGCCATTGTCTGGCTGCTGATGGTGTGGCAAAGCAGGATAGAGGCAGAGATTCCCTGGATCATTGGCCACATTAAATGCACAGGAACACGGTTCTTCACATATGGTGCTTGTTAAGCCCCCCATGAAATCAGGAGATTGGTAACAGAATTACAACATGCTTAGGGTTATAGGTCATGCACCAAATTTCATCCTTATGTATTAGCTGGAAATTAATCTGAAAATAATTATGAAAGAATCCAGATATTAAAAAGGAAAGATTTTGAGAACATTAGGATTTCATGTCTTACTGCAGCATAAAATTCCCTTGTGGGAAACAGTCTGAAAACATTGCCTGATGGCCTAATGCTTGTGCTGGAGAGGGGAGTGACTTCATTAAAGTTCTTTGACAAGGTCCTCACTCAGCTGTCACTTCAGAAAAGCCTCACCTGACCCTGAGGTTTGTTACTTGCCTTCTGCTTGTACTGTCTTGGTAGGGGCTCAGTGTTGTTGGGATCTGAGCGAGTTCAGATGGAGTTAAAGAGGCCAACAAGGGATTTATTGATTTGGATATATCCATTTGCACTAGTCCAAACAAGTTGGGTTCAGGGTCCCACAAACTCTAAGGGCAGAAGGGCAAAAGTTGAGCTTTTGATCTACTATAGAGAAGGATGTAGTATAATGTAATGATTGGGGGAGGTTCACTAGTGCACGGGGCGAAGGGATTAGAGGATAGTTGCTTTTTTTGCCTTTTCCACTCTTGAGAACTTCAGAAAACTTTCATTACATAAAAATTCTTATTATTACATTCTGACCTAACTTCTGTTCTTTTCCCTGGCATTTATCTAACTCTTTTCTGACCTCAGAGTCTCATCTTACATCCAGACTCCTACGTATAGACATCTAAAATTTAGGGGCTCTGGCAAGTGTATTAAGATACTTGAATCAGATTAAATGACTCAAAACTTTACATACCTAGTATCACCTCACTACAACATTTTGGAAACACAGTCTGCTTCCAGGTTGCTTAGTGTCTAATGCCATTTGAAAGTGCCCCATAAGCTGGAGATGTTCACATGGGGCTGGTAGGTGGGATACAGGATCTGCAAGAGATACCCCTTTGGAGGCAATTGGAGACCAGGCAGATACTGGATTCCAAAGGCACCTCAGATGGCACTTGACACTCTGAAGTATATGAGTCAAGCCTCAGGTGAATAGATTAGACAAGATGCAGAGTTTTCATGTTCACAAAATTTGGTGAACTGAGCCTCAATCGCAATATTTTCCACATAGAAGGATGTGAAGTGTGGTTCTTTTTGAGAAAACATAGTTCACTGGCAATCTGAGGTTATCAGGCAACAATAATTGTTAATTGAATCAAGTAAGAATTTCACTATATAGAGATTTTCAATCCAGGGTTGTCTCCATTTATCCCAATGTTTTTGGTTTTAGCATTTTTTTCAGTTTTAAACAAAATACTTCTTTATTATTCAGAATATTCTTAAATGTGAATATGTTAAAACACAGAACTGTCCTAAGTACAGTCCATTTTGTCCATGCAAATACTATAGCTATTCAAGCTGAAATTATCCTTGGAGTAGCTTTTGCCATTCTGCTATTTCTTCTGCTCCACAACAGCTCTTTTTCAGCAAGAACTGTCAAACTGCAAAAACTTTTAACACACTGTTATACCAGCATTGGTCTGAGGAGAAAGAGTAGTGATGGCCCTGAATATTTCTAGAAGTCCAAATGACCAAAAATTGGCTGCAGGCATTCACATAGGCAGACCTGGTTGAACAGATGCAGGAAGAGATTTGCTCATTAGGATGGAGATAGAGAGCAGTTTTTCACTGGAGAAATTACAGCTGTACTTTGACCATGCTACCCAAGCCACTGCAAGGTGGTCAATTCTCACAGTGGGCAGAAGATAAAGGAATGGCTTACTCAGCTAGAGCAAGGCAAGATTGATGGAAATAAAGTTTTAGATGACAACCTGAAAATGAAGTTGATCTAAAAAGGGATGTGCCTCAAAAGAATGGAATTTCTTGTGTTCTCAGTAATAAAAAGCTATTAACAAAGCGTTTTTTTAAGAGTATTTTATCTGGTATATCATGGAATAGAGATCTAGATATAGGCAGTAATTAAAGACCAACTTTGATTTTGATAATCCTTTTTAATTGCTTTTTTAATTGTGGTGAAATTTTAAAACATTTCTGTGAAGTGCTCTGTGGAAAAAACGCTGATGTAGAGAGATTAACTAATCAAGATTGCTCTATTCTGTTTGAATAACTAGAAAGGAACTTTGAGTGGGTAAGTGTAAAATAAATCTTCTAACTAATGTATGGCTCCATGTAATCTCATCTCACCTTCTGGGAACAATGTATAACAAATTAAGCTTGGATCATGAAATGTCATACAAATCTGGCAGTGAGATTTCATTTGGAGGGAAGAACTGCTATTCTCTTGGTTCTTAACAGCCATAGAAAATTTCAATTACGTGAGCATCTTGACAAAGTCTACCTCCAGGGTATGGAGGATTTTTTAAAAGTTTTCTTTAACCAGCTACAGTGTCCCAAAGAACATTGACTGGTTTAACCATCTTGAGTGGTACCTATTTGCAGTTTGCCTCATGTCTAAGAAACAGACCTGATAGATGTGTCTATAAAGGAAAATACTAGTAGGTGAAAATTTTATGTGGCATAGTAAACATCTTCAAAAGAAGCAGTAAAATAAGGGCATTGTAATAATAGTAAAGAATCCTCTTTTTTCTTCTTCAAAGTCTGATGAGCCATTAAAGGATGGTATATACACCTTAAAGTTGAATATAATTAGACCATTAAGAAAAGAATAAGTGAAATGACAAAGGGAGAGATTCCTAAGCTAATGCAGAGTGAAACAAATTTAAAATTTATATTAAAGGGATTGGAATGCAGATGAAGCAGAGGAAGCAGAAAAGAAAAAAAATTAAAGAGAAATATATATATGATAAATACCACATGCATGTAGCAAACCAGTTTTCTCTCATCTGATTCTTCTACTGCTTTTATATAGATTCAGTTTCATTAAAAGGTCTGGCAATTGTATTAGAAAATAGTATGTGCTTGATTCAAATAGTTAAATCCTGGCAGCAGTAACACAAACATGACTTTATAAATCAGAGAAAAATATGCTAAATCTGTATGAATTTGGTAAACCTTGGAGATGTTAAAAGTTTTTGAGAGATTTTTCAAATTCCAATGTTGTGAAGATTAGTGTAAGATTAAAAGTATGCCTCCTGTGTTGTGTGCTGCCTCTACATGCATTCCTTACTATGCAAACATGGACACTCCAGAGGAGAAAATCTAGAAATCACGTGCAACCTGCATTCAAAACAATGAAACTCATTTTTGTATCTTATCTGTAGGTAAAATATACATAATAATACAATACACTTTTTCTATAACTCTTCTTCTTTGAAATAGAAGCCTAAAAGCCATCTTAGAAATATGGCTAGAAGTAGAGTAGAGAAGAGCTTCTCTTCATATGAACGTATCTTTGAGAAGTAAGTTGAAATCTTTCCAAAAAAGATGTAAACTCTGTCCTTGATATGCTGAGATCTTGAAAGTGTATAGTGATCCTTGACTTTCCAGTTCTTAAAGCCAGAAACAAGAAAACAGGATGTGGTCTCAGCAGAAGTTCTGTGATCTTCTACTACTCTGCTGAACCCTTCAAAAATACGATACAATTGCTTTGGATAAAATAATACATTGATAATGATGGCTGAGAGTCTGCAACCAACCTCTAAAACTTTTACCTCTTCATCAAGAGCAGCACAGAGAAAGTTCTGCTTATGTGAGACTGTAAAGTAATGATGTTTCAAGAGACAGATGTCATGGTTTTTCTTTAAAAGGTGACATGAGGCCTTGGAATCACAGCTTGAAAAAAGACTGTGTCCAACAAGTAGCTTGGACTAAACTGTCTATAGTTAGGCAAGATGAATGATACCCCATCTAAATATTGCATGTAGATTTTTAATAAAAAAAAGTGCAACATTCTGCAAGAAAATAAAATTACACCAAAATTCAAATATCATCATTATGTAAAGTACCAGCCCACACTTTTAATTTTCATTGGTAAAATCCAGAAGCTTTCATTATTAATTAAGCAGTTAATTTTCCCTTGTTGTAAGAAAGAGGGAGAAGCAGCTAATTGCATTTGAGTTTCCTTTCAGCATAGTTAGATCTGGGCAACTAGATAATTCTCTTGACACCAATGTCATGCATCAGACTGGTTTTAAAGCAATCACTTCATTTGGGAATCACACCTTTACTAATTAGGCAAATGCATCTCATTCTCCTAAGGAATTATTTGGGTAACACATGGATTACCTTGAAAAATGGACAAAATGAAAGACCATTTGTAAAAATAATAGTATAATTGCCATTATCAGTGATAATATATTATATTTTAATTTTCAAATATAAGCTTAGAGTACAATGACAAAAATTATAGTTAGACTATAATATTCAGGAAGATAAATTTTAGGTCAATAGATTCAACTATATTTGCTAACAGTTACTCCATCAGTTCTTTGAACTGAAAATGGATTCATAGACTACAGCAAGGTTCACTAGAAATTAATTTTTAAAATAAGTGGCTTTCTGACAATATAAACAGTTGAATTTTACCATTCCTGAATATTTTTTAGTGTGCCTTTTCATTTTGAGTTTCTCATTAATATGTGTACTGTAGGTATGTGGTATAAAATAAAGTATAAAAATCAAATTTTGATCAGCTTAGAATACGTTTTTTTCCAGTTTTTTTTCCATTACAGTTGAGAAAAAAAATCATTTCTTCCCTATTTAAAATAACTTCATCAATCTTCCCCATTTCAAGTTAAAATACCTGTATATATGTGTGTGCTGTATGGACATATGCTTTAGGGATATAAAGACAAACATGAAGAAAACATTCTAATGACAGTAAATGGTGTCCTTAAATGCATAAGATATTAAGTGTGAGGTTAGCTCTATTAGATCACATTAGTTAATTTCTCTTTGTGGCTGTACTAATTCTGATAGGCAGTTAACCACAGGTAGGGTTGCACAGGGAACCTTAGAACCTGAGATCTTTCTTGCCACCAGGCACTCTAATTGCTGCGTATTTAAAGGTACTCTGCATCAAGACAGAAAACTTCTCTTCATTGAGGTTAAAACTGCTTTGTTAGAATTTTTCAGTTTTCAAATCTCAAGGACCACATTGGAAAACTGTTGTGCATTTGACAGGCTCAGCTGAGTAAATTGAAGGATAAGTGAAGGTTGAGGTGTGTTTGAGACAGCTCAGTCAAAATCTGCATTTTAGTCTTCCTGGACTTTAGATTTTAAGAATTATTTGACTAGTACTTGATAACACATATATGATCATTTTTAATAGTAGTTGGGGATTGAGAAAAAGACAGTAATTATTAGGGGAGGTACTGATCCTGCCCTGGTGGAAAAAATATATTTTGCAACTGAAAACCACCATAACAAATAGAAAAATGAAAGTAAATGCCCTTAATTAATGATCACACTTTTCCCACCAAAAATATTACATTATCTAACTATGGATAGCTAGGCAAAAGCTGGGTAACAGACAGAACTGATGCATAGAATACCTATTCCTGTATCTTGGAATTAGTGCATGTTAGATTAGTAAATATTAGATCAGTAAATCCTGTTGTTGCCTGTTCTGTGTGCTCTGACCATCTGACTTGGAAGAAGACTCATAAGAGTATTAACTGATGTTGATCCATCAATTCGATTGCTGAAATTTCCACCAGCCAAGAATCCATAATTTTAGTATTATGCTAGTATTATGTCAAATATATCCCCAGTACCACTGGGAGAAGAGAAGGAAGCTTTAGTTCGTGTTGTCTTTATTTTTTTGTGTGTGTGTGTGTGTTTGTGTGTGTGTGTAAGGAATTTGAAACTATTAACATAGACAATAGCTGTAAAATGCAATGTTAAAAACTAAAAAGAAGATCATGATTTAGAAGATTTCCTGGCTTTGACAACACAGAACTTTCACAAGGTTACAGAGACAAAAAAATATTCTCATGGACTCCAAATGAACAGCAACTACTGTCACCTGATCTTTTGATGATCTCAATAGGATTTGAAGTAAGCTTCTGGAAATAAATATCTTAAAGCAGTACAAATAAGAAGAGCTTTCAGTTTAATGAGAAAAACAAAAATCTCCAGAAAAAAAGCATTTTCGTCTTGGATTAATCCAAAACAATTTCTTTTCTTTTCATGAGTGAAACAATTCTCCAGTTTTAGTGGACAAGTGTTTTGTCCGAAGCCTTATGAAATGTTGGCTTGTTTACTGTTTATCCTCCTTTTAAGATTCTTCTGCAAATTAATCTCTTTGCAAAAATGGCATTTTGAAACGCAATAGTCAGATGATTTACTTTGAATACTTTTTCTTTCAATTCCTTTTCCACTCCCCACCTTTGTCCTCCCTGAAGTTATTTCTAAATTGGTATCAAACAACACGAATAGTCTTGATTTCTACAGAAGTTTGTTCCATTCAGTGAGGTTATTATTTCCCATATATTTTTTTCCACATCTTGCATAGACTCCACTATTAAAGGTTCAGCACAATCGTCATGTTCAATGAAAACCAGTACTTTGGGATAGGGTGGAGATGGTTTTACCTTAACATCAAGTTGGGACACAGCAAATGAGTCTACTCAGACCTTAGAATTCCTAAATGTAATAATATAGACAGAGCCAATACATCCCACCTTTACCACCAAGATCTGAGTCTCATAAGACTCAAACTTATCCTGTAAATATGAATACAAGCTTTGCCACAACGTGTTTCTTTACTACAAAACAGCCTCCCCAATCATTCATCACTTGCAATGATACACACAGGTGCTCAAGTGAAACGCAGCTGTCGATAAAGGCTGATGCCAAATTATTATCCCGAGGTGAGTTGTCTTTCAGTTATGTAGAGTTTTTGTTTTCTTCTTAATCATTGCAGATGCTTTCGGTCACTCAATAGTTTGTGAGGCTGCATTCACATTTTGAAAATATGTTGCTGTTTGAAAGTGGTGCTGAGAATCTCAGGTTCAAACTGAAACCAAGACCTCCCAAGATGTGAAAACATTGGATATCACTTCCAATTCTACTTTTGATTCCCCTCCCCA
>JAOXXN010000265.1:3165344-3182095 GCA_026770055.1 Myrmophylax atrothorax
CCCCCCACTGTTCGGCTCTACACTGGGACAATTGTTGTGTGATTTTGGGGGAAAAGATGTAGATGTCCATCTTGGCATCTTTGATGCCTTTGCAACTCACTGAGAAAGGAAAGAATCTAATTTCAAGTGCTTCTCCTGTGAGGTCTAGAACTCAGCCTCATATTTCCACAGTGCAGATAAGAGCCACAAGCACAGAGGACTGGCTGTGTTCCTGTGACAGTGACAGTGTGAAGGCAGGTGTCTCTCAGAACTTCCTACTGAAGTGCTTCCATTTTCTATAAATAATTAAACAGTCATTAAGGGAGAGACTTAAAATATGATCTTCCATATGATCTATAGAGAGGCATTAACTACTTAACCAGTTTGTCTCTTTGTTCTAATGAATATTTAATTATTTAATATTAAGTGGAGACAAATTCCCCTCGAATTTCTGCATAAAGCAGTGTTGTGGTTTAACCCAGCAGGCAGCTGAACATCAGAGTCGCTCACTCACTCCCCATCCATGGGACTGGGGAGAGAACTGGAAAAAAGTTAGAACTCATGGGTTAACATAAAACTTAACAGGACAGAGAAGGAGGGGAAAATAATACTTGTTATGAGAGAATACAGAAAACAAGTGATGCACAATGGAATTGCCACCACCTGCTGATAGATGCCCAGCCAGTCCCCAGGCAGTGGCTTCCACCCTTTGGTCACCTCCCACCAGTACTATTGTTCAGCATGATGCTGTATGGTATGGAATATTCCTTTGAGCAGTTTGGGGGGCAGCTGTCCTGGCTATGTCTCCTCCCATCTCCTTGTGTCCCCCAGCCTCCTTGCTGGCAAGGCAGTATGGGAAACTGAGTTCTTGCCTTAGCGTAAACTCTGCTCAGCAATAACTAAATCATCAGTGTGTTATCAGTGTTATTCTCATCCTAAATCCAAAACACAGCCCTGTACCAGATAATAGGAAGAGAACTAACTCTATCCTAGCCAAAAGCAGTATATGAAAGCAAAAATCTGTTGTAGGCTGCCCGTGTAATCTGTCATATATGCTGTCAGTCCTGGTTGCTTCCCCGCTTGTAAATGGCAACAGTGCTGCCAGTTCCAGCATGACCTTGTGCATAAAATGGGTCAGGTTCACCATCTCAGCATTGGTCAGCTGGAAGTCAAGGTGATAATTTTAGCTGGTCAGCAAGGATCCCTCTTTCTTCCTCTGCCCAGAGCTGGGTATTTCTTGAGAGTGCTTTATGTTACTCATTTTACTAAAATATCTCAGGATAGAATGATTTTTTTTCATCTTTTATCTCCAATTCCCTGTCCAGAGAGGAAAGCTAGACAAGAAGGTTCAACTAGGCATTTCAGTCTTAGATATATGAGGCCAACGTCTGTTTTTCAGGTGGTAAACATTAATGGTGTATCACAGTATACCAATGGCCATGACATTAAATTAGAGTTTTAGTTTTGCAATGAAGATAATATAGTCAAAGCAAAGCCTGATCCAGGCATATAGAGACCTGAAAGTCAGATAATTTTGTAGAGATGGAGAACTGATGCGTATAAATCCAAGAAGATTCATCTACTTTATTAGTTAATTCAATTCATTGGCTACTATTTAGATGGGAAAAAATCTTAATAGCCTCAAGCTATGTCAGGAGAGATTTACATTGAATACTAGGGAAAAAATTCTTAATGGAAAGAGTTGACAAGCCTTGGTACAGCCTGCCCAGGAAAGCAGTGGAGTCATCCTCCCTGGGGGTACTTAAAAGGTGTGTAGATGTGGCACTTGGGGACACAGTGGTTTGGTTGTGGACCTGTCAGTCTTAGTTGTGTGGTTGGACTCCATGATCTTAAAGGTCTTTTCCAACCTGAATGACTCCATGATTCTATGGAGATTTCTGTTTTTTCCCTATTTGTATAAAACTGAACTCCAGCAAGGGAGGGCTGTTCTCCCAGTTGTCTCCTGTTAAAATATGTTTTGCATGCCTCTCCTCATTTCTCTCTCAGCTGGAAAAGGTGCTTTCAACCTCTCCCATTTAATAGCACATCCTGGCTAGAGTCCTCAGAGGCTTTTGTTTCCCTGTTAATTGAAGACTTTATTTGGAGATTGCCAGAAGTCAGCACTATTTCATGAAAAGCTGGTGGGCCGCAGCGTGACACTAGAGATTCCCAAAGGAGGAGGGTTGTGGCCCTTCCTTCCTCACATAAGAGTGATCGCACAGCTCCCAGCTCCTGCGCTCGTGAGGGTGGAAATCTGGCTGGCATGTCTTCGCCTCTGACTCCCATTAAAACAGCAACAAAGAAGCCCCATCCCACTGTGCCAAGTGAACATCCAAGTGTGTAACAATTCAATCCCTCCTTCCTTCCACATTGCTAAAACAGCTTGGGACAGTCCCTTCCATGACCTTGTGAAATGTCTGCAGCGTTGCAGAAACAACCAGTTTCTCTTTGTAGCAGAAGAAGCGGGGGTTTTTGGAAGGAGGGGTGTTTTTATTTTATTTTCCCACCTCGCCCTCCCTTCCCCTTTCCTTGAGCAAATCCTCATAACAAATAAAGTTACACTTCAAGACTGGATTACGCAGACTGTTAGGTTTGCATGCCAATGTTTACTTTAAGTTAAAAATGATACTTCTGAGAATTCAAATAATATGTTTAAAGTATTTCCAGGCTATTGCTTTGCTTGTATTTGTTTTGGCACTGTTTCCCTCCATGAGTATGTCAGTTTTGAAGGAGAGATGAATGCTGTTCAGTTACAGCCTTTGCCTATTGATCATATGTTTAACATCTGTTGACTTTGTTTATATGCAGTTTTGGAGGGATTCATGGCAAAATTAAGAGTACTTGCTGCAGAAAAATTTTGTTGATGAGACCTTACCTCTTTCAGGGAAGATATTCTGGGATGGCAAAGAGTCTGATGGGGATATAATAAAGAGCCCACAGCACTGCTATTCATAGATCAGAGTAGATAATCAAAATAGTCCTTTTTGACCTCAAAACTTACATATCTATGGAAAGGTTTCACTTCAATTTTTCACTGTAATGGCTTGTCTGGGACTCAGATGAAAAGACTACAGAATGCCTGTCTCACCTGAAACATTCTGGAAGATATTCCTTTCCATGACTGTCTTTTTTCTGAAAGCTAGCTTGCCTGCTATCCCTGAAAAACATGCTGGATCCTGTACTCTCAGCCTTGATTCAACTCCTCCCGAGGCATGTGTATCCTGTGGCTGCATACACCTGAGCTGGCTCCTCATACGTTACTCCTGGAATCAGACCTGAGAGAAGATATAGGCCAGGGACAGCTGAGCTGACTTTACTCGAGCCAGTTGTGTGTGTATTTACAACTTATTAACTCAAGCTGAAAACAGCGCAAATATGGCTGAGGCTATAGATACCTGGTCTGATGCAACAGCTGGGATTGTCTTGGCAGGATCTCCTTAACCCACTCTATTCCACTTGCATGGACTTGATAGACCATATTATTTTTTTTTATTCCATTATTTCAGGTTGAAAGACAGGCTGAGAGGGCTGGGGCTGTTCAGAATGGAGAAGATGAGGCTTTGGGGAAACCTCACTCAGGCCTTCCAGTACCTTAAGAGGGTTTATAAAAATACAGGGACTTTTTACATGGGAAGATAGTGACAAGACAAGAAGCAATTGTTAACAATGAGAGAGGGTGGGTTTAGATTAGATATCAGGAAGAAATTCTTTACTCTGAGGGTGGTGAAGCAGTGGAACAGGTTGCCCAGAGAAGCTGTGGCTGCTCCATCCCTGGAACCAGGTTCAAGGCCAGGTTGGATGGGGCTCTGAGCAACCTGGTCTAGTGAGAGACCTCCCTGCCCACGGCAAGGGGTTAGAATAAAATGATTTTAAGTCCTTTCCAACCCAAAACATTTTATAAGTCTATGATTCTTTCCTGCCTCGGTCTTTGATATGTTTAAACTGGGACAGTGCCTATATGGAGACAAATTCCTTTGAGAAGTATGGAACATACTTCTGCAATTTTAAGAAGCAGAGTAAGAGGTTAGGGATGCCAAATGAGCAAATCAGTAACAAAATTACTTTTTTTGACAGTTGCAATTTTCTCTAATAGTCTCCGGGAGTGTCCATCTATTTCTCTTGGAGTTTTTGAAAGATTTAGGAAATCATCAGGGATAGCAAGTAGAGTATACCCTCCAACCTTACCTTGAAAGCAAGTTGACGTTGACATTTTTTCCATCTATTCCACCTTGAAAAAACCCCTGATGTTTATTATTGTTAATGACTGTGGAACAGCTTCACAGATTTTGCTTCCCCAAAGGTTCCTTAGACCTTGTGTGTATTTCAGGAGTACCTAGTAGAGGAAGAAAATTAATCTGGAAAGTAACTGATCTTTCTGACTACGTGGAGGTAATGTAGGAACAAAATTATTCAGATATATTTTATTGTTTTAAATGATTGGTGAATGCAAAAGAGGTAAAGTTGGTCAAGTTAATTAACACTTAGTCAAAGAAAAAGAGAAGACATAACAGGAGTTTTAGAAATTACTAGAGATTGAGATAAAGGAATAAGTGATTAATTGGTTATCTCATTAGGGCTATAGAAGAAGTCCTAACAAGGTCACTATGACTTTGACAGTGACCACAACTATATTGCTTTTAGGAACTGAAAAGGAGAATGGTGATAAGGAAATTGGATAGGTAATTATGCAAAGGTCAGGAAGAGGGTCAGATGATTGCCAAGGTGGTCAAAGGACAAGGCTTGTCACCAAAATGGCTGAAATGATGGTTGTCTCTAAACTCATTGTCCCTTTTCAAATTGACATCAAAGGAACTGGAAAGCATTGATAATCTCTCTAAGAAGATAATTAAGCAGATGGGCATAAAAATTAAAAAGATAGATAAATAAGCTAATGAATAATGTACCAGAAAAAGAGATGCAAATGTAAATGTTGAAGTATAGACAAGCTTAATAGCAAAAGGTTACAGGCTTTGCTAACTTGTAAATTGGAAATAATAGAAACAAGAAGATAATTCTTAATGTCATCAATTAATTCAGTGGTGGGAAATGACATGGCCCTGGATATCTCCGGTGTCTGAAAGCAGTTTTCCTTGTGTACTTTGTGGCAACAGGAATGGATGTGAAGCAAGAGCGAGTCTTTCCTCAAACTGTTCAGTGTCTCAGCATATAGCTGTGTTTTTGAGGCTTTCTCTTTGGCTCCATTCATAGCTTTCCTTCTTTCTGCAGCTGAATACTTGAGTGGATTTACTGGGGAGGCACCAGTCCTTTTTCCAGAAATGGAAGTCTCCTCCAAGTGAATTATGCTTCAAACTAGTCCTGCTGCAGACTTACAAAATCAGATGTCACCTATTTAGATTTAGGCTGTGCCTGTCGCTGGCTCACTGTATTGTGAAAATCCAGTTGGAGCCAAGAACTTAAATGCTGACCCCTAAGTCTTTGGAGTTTAATTCAGCTTAACTCTGGAGCCCCAAGATGCAATAAATAAAGATGAAGCAATATATCTTATTTAGAGAGTAGATAAGTTTTCCTCTTTTCACAGGGGAATAACTGTTTTTCAATTAACATCAGTTAAAATGTCATTCCTTAAAGCAAATGGCTGCCATGTGCCTAAAGGTACCTTATACTGCTATAATTATCCCATTTACATATAGGAATTGATCACATTCCTGTCTACAGTATAAAATCTTTCATATTAAGATTTTATTTTCTACTCACGCTGTGTTCATGAAGAGAGCATTGCATCACTTTCTCATGATAACTAAAATATAGAAACACAGGTGGAAAAAGCAGCTGAAACAGAAATAGGTCCTGAACTCTTTTGGTTCTTTTGTTTCAGATTGACTCAGATGGTTTGTGTCAACAGAATAATAATCATGGATGAAATTTTCTTTTTAACTGAACAGAAAAATGGGAGTTCCAAAATATGCAGAATTTTCACTGTACATTCATGGCAGTTGTTTCAAAATAAAACCAATGACCTGCTGGACAGGGAACCCAGAACACCTGTGTTCTTGACTTTTAAATTCCATCCTTTTCTGAGAAAAGACACATATTTCCATGGAAATTTTCAGTTTCCTCTAAGTGACACTTGTAAGTGTGAAAATCCATCTTTTCCAGTTTCAATGATGACTTGAATTTCAGAGAACTTCCACACTTTTTTGCAGAAACCCAGAATCTCCTGCACTTGTAATTCTGATTTGAAAGTGTATGTTTCCATTTCCATTCTGCTGATGCACATGCAATGTGGGACATGGGAGGAGGCAGAGAATTTTTTAGTTTTTTTTTGTTTAAAACATTTACAAAGTGCAAATCAACACAATACAAATCTCTTTAATAGGGAACTTCGGGGTTCCACCCATCTTGCCTCAAATATGGTATCCTGAAATTGATATAGAAGGATTTAACAGGAATGTAGTGTTCATTCTTGTTGAATTCCACTTAGGTTTCATACTAATGATTATCAACTAACAGATGCAATTCAAGGAAAAAACTATTTTTTTTTTTCTGCCACCTCAGAAGCAGAGAAGCTCCCAGCTTATTTCAAGCAAAAGTCATCTTACTTTGTCTACATCTGGAAACTGCACCTGGATCTGACACCAGGATTTCAGTTTTGTGTCTGATGAAATTTCTTTCAAATGCCTCTGGAAGTTGCTGTTGTTCTGAAATGTTAATGATGACCTGATTTTCAAGTCACTCCCTTTCCTTCAATCCTGACCCATAAGCTCTTTGTTGGTTTCTCACCTATCCCTGGGGAGAGCTCCAGGTGCTCCAGGTGGTCAGTAACACAGAGGGCACCATCATCTCCTCATCTCACCTACCTGCCCTGCCTAAAGAGCCAGTATCCTTCCATTCCAACACTTCAGTCACAGGAGGCATCCCACCCTATCTCTGTGATGCTGATAAGATCATCACCCTGCAGGTGTGTGAACACCTCAAGTCCTCCTGCTTATTCCCCAGTAATTTGTTGAGAAATCCTGCCAGATAAAACTGTGAGAGACAACAGTAGATCCCTGACATCCTGGTCATTACATTGTTTGCTATTACTTCTCTGGAGTGTCCTGCCTAAAGCCTCCAGACAAACTCAAGGGATGCAGGCTTCCTTTCAAGTATTCCTTGAAGGATCTAGACTCCATGCAGTAATTCTATTTCCTCTTCATATTCCTTAGGTGTCATTAGGAGATTCCCCAATGACCCTTGAGCCTTTGGCCCATAGTGTAAATTTTCCCAAATTCTCAGGAAAGGCATGAGTGGCCATGTGTGCATTTACCAGAATACCAGAGAGAATAAATTGCGCAGAGGCTGAACAAAAAGCTTATTACTGTTACTTATCACAACCTGAAGACTCATAGGAAGGTCATTCTAGGCTTAGGCAGAAAAGGCATTTGCTCACCATGCTCTTCCTCACCAAGACCCTTGTGCATCCCTCTTTGTCTGAAGTACTTAAAAAATGACTTCTTGACTCAGTTCAGCACTGTCTCTTCTGGGACTTTCATCTGCCTTTGTCTCATCATTCTTCAATCAACAGGATGACAAAAGCCATTGGGATCTGCTGCTAAGGTGGCAACTCTCCTGACAAACCCACTGTCCGTGGCTGGCCTCACATCTTAGATGTTTGTCTCTGACTGGAAGTTCATCCTGACTTAAGCATGTTCTAGCAGATCTGAGTGTTCACCTTTGGGTAATCCACCCTATGCAGAGAGGAGGAGGCTGAAGGGTACATGCAAAAGTACTCAATTATTAGCACTCCGCTTAGAAGGTGTATAAGGAACACCACTTAAAAACCCCCACATCTTGGAGCACATCAGAGACTGCTCTGAAATATAGTGGCATTTGAAGGAGTCAAATGGATGAATAAAAATCCAAGAATAAGAGGTGCTCAAAGTTTCCCTTGCCATATAGACCAACTTTTCCCACAGTGCAAGTACCATTTGCCATGCCTGAAACATAAGGAAAGATGTGCAGTGTGTTGCTTCCTTCTCACTGCGGAAAAGCGGACTTTAAAAGCTCCCCGGTTATACAGATTTTAAGCTCTGTTTATAATGCCAAAGCATGAAGATATTTTTCATAGTTTTAATGCCATCACATTTCTAGTGCACTTCCTTAAACTGCCAAAAATAATGTTCCCAATCAAGACAACTATATTTTATATACAAGCTATGACTTACCTCTTCATAGCAGTGTTAATCAGATTTCATTTATTTTTATAGCATTAGGGACATTAACATTACCCTCTGGAAATATTCCCCTTTCTATTTGTCCTTGGATAAGATAAATGTTTCCTGATAAAACAGTAGTGTTAACCTGTAACAACTGCAACATGAAATAAATGCAGTTGTCAAGTAAACTTTAAAGGGGGGAATTAAAAATAAAATTAAAAAAAAACACAGAAACCCAGGACACATTAAAATATGGCTGTATTGTTCTTTGCTATCCCCAAAGCCATTTATCTTTCTGGCTATCTCTCATGATTGAATAGCAGAGAAGTCACCTGAAATAATGTCCAATGGCAAAAGATGTATTAGAATTGCAGGATAATGTCTTTGTTTTCAGGAAGAGGGAGGAGAGTTTTAGATGTTGTTCATAGTACAGCATGCAAAAGAAATCAGTATGTATGAAATACCCTCAGAGTTTCTATGCATGAGCTATGGGATGGACTTTGAGTGTGGAAATATTTATGGGTACCTATGTATCTTTATTCACCTTTTTGTAACATGACAGATTCAGGGCTCGTCAATAGCTTTTGAAGTCACTGGAAAACTTCCTGCTGATTTCCATGAATTTTTCAACACATTTTAACTTCAGATTTTGGTCCAGATAAAGACTTCAAAATCAGCTTAACATGCAAGCACTTTTACTGCAGTATAAGGGGGTTTTGCCAGGTAATGTCCATCTGCCTGCCCATTATTTTTCTTGTTTTATCTTTTCATGGAATCAGAGAATGATTTGGTTTGGAAGCAAATTTAAAGATCATCTAGTTCCATCCTCCCTACCCTGGGCAGGGACATCTTCCACTAGACCAGGTTGCTCAAAGCCCTCCAACCCAGCCTTGAACACTTCCAGAAATGGATCAACATCATTTATTTTTTTCTTTCCCCTGACTTCTCTCTACTGCTCTACTGTCTTCTGACATAAAGAGAGGAAAGAAAAAAAAAAACAATCAACCCCAAAAATGTGTTGTTTAAATTCTAAGGTACAATCTGCAAAGTCACTTAAATACTTGACTTAGCAAAATCTTGCAATTCAAAGGCAGTCTGTGGGAGAAACAGAGTTGACTGTCTCTAGGAAGAGATGCATTTTGTTTGCCTTTTGCCAATAAGAAATACCTGTTTGTTTGACTGTTGTTCTCCATATGTTGGCATTGTCACCAGAGTGAACTGAAGAGGTTTTGGACCCCTACCTGCTCTGTAAAGTTATCATTACCTTGCTTTACTCACATCTGCAGGAGTCACTGCTCAGCTATTCTCTGCTGCTGAAATTTGATTCGTTTCTCTCTTGGTCTTTTGATTTATTTTTCAGCACACTTTCTGACCTTTGAGACAGTAAATTGCATCTCATGACATAACCAAAAAAGATGTAACTGGATGCTTTTCACTGCCCTGAACCACTATTTTGGTGTGTGTTCTCTTTGTAGTTTCAGAGGAAGGAGGAAGAAAGGGAGTGGAAAAGAAGTTGGAAGCTTTTATAATTATAAGAGCTTTTGGTAAGGCTTTAGCTAACTATTAAGTAAATATGTTTCTTATTTTAACCTTTGGAGTGCCCCAGGCCTCAGGGATATTTCACATACATGGATTTTTGCGGTAGGATGTAGGTCATGCTATTGCAATGATTAGCATGGACTCTGCCTTTCAAGATATGCCTCTGGGTGAGATGTTCTTCCAAGGAGTAACTGGATTAGTCACTAGGTCAAAGACTAAGTGCTCGGTCTTTGTGGCCTAGAAATTCAATACCTTGTACCAAGCTGGAGCCATTGAGCCTAAAAAATGAACTATTTCTGAGACCTTGCCCAGCATCTACCTGTTCTGTGTTTAAGCAAGAGACAAATTGCTTCTAGCATATGTCTGAGGGCACAGCTCTCGGACAAGGTTATTACAAGGCAAAGTGGTCAACTCTAAGTTTTGTCTCACTGTTCATTACATTTTCTGGGATACTTTATAAGCTAAGAAATCTCCAATCCATTAAGAACTGTGAGACAGATAAAAACCCCTGAGTTTCAGTTCCAGACAGATATCCTAATCCAGTTCCGACTATACGTTTTACAGTGTGTTTAATGTTAGGGACATCTGCAAATGAGCACACACATGCACACATTCCACTAAGCTTCTTTTTTTCTTTTCCCATTTTCACAGTTAAGGGTTTTCTTCTCACTCCCCTCACCCTTTTTTAATGTCTTTTAAGAGAAAGATGCAGTCAGCAAAAACCGGCATTCTGTGGCTAATGTGAATCAAGAAGGATGTGTCATGTATAATGAGACATGAATAGCTAAGGAGATTGCACAGGCTGTATCACAGACACATGGAATTGGATGGTGAATCCTTCTTTATATAGGTCATCCACTTGCTAAAACATATGATCATATCCCTATTTCCAGGCTAAATGTACTAATGGACAATTTATATCATCCTTATTCATGATAACATTGTGGTTTAGATTGTCTCTCCTTTGCAGTCACATATCAAATGTATTTGTAGACCATTGTACTTATTCCCAGATTTATGCCCCCTTTCAGCTTTTCTCTCTTATTTTAAAATAATTTTCTTGTAGATGCATAATCAGCCTTGTGCATAATACTCCAAAGACTGAGGTGTGCTTGTGAATGGCACTGCCTTCCTTGTCTCTTTGAGGAACAACTGATGTGACACTTTGAAATTGCTAATTATCCCTTTATTGGTTTATTTTTATTCTAGTTGAGAAAGATTTAGTTTTCACTTCACATCAAAAATCTGGCATCTAATGTAAGTAAATGAATAGTAGGGTCTCTGTCTAAAGGTCAGGAATAAGATTCTCATGCACATGTTTAATTTTACCATTTTCAGATGGGATTAAGTGTCTTTAGGGCTGTCTCACTTAACCTTAACACCAAATATAACCTGAGTTAGAATGGAAGAACTCATCTCTCCTTGGTCAGTTTGATCACCCACGTCTCTCTCAATATCATTTCATAGGAAAAAGTTGTTCATCTGTCCCCACATATGAAACAGAAATGCTACAGTGTTATGGTAAGAACTCAGGGAGGTGAGAGTAACAGTGTCATCTAATTAATCCTCATATTACGTACAGCTCAAGGAGCTACAACCAAAGGCTTTTACTTTCCTGTGTTATGCAGTGCACTCACTGGTTGCCTCCATCTCATAGACTGGCCAGTGCAACCTGGGTCCTACAATTAGTTCATACAGTCTGCAATATTTTTTGCACAACTTGGGGTCAACCAAAAATAGCCAGTGGGGCACATCTTCGTGGCGCTGTTATTCTCTGAAGAATGCAAACCCCCACTTGTGATTGAGGTAATGATTACAGATATCCTTACTGCAGAGATATTTCTGAAATAGGATTGTTAGCCCAAACTCTATATGTTTGAGGGGATGTTGTTGGATTATATTTTCCCCAGTACTGAGGGTCCTTAGTTCCTCTATGTCTTATGAGGAGCAGCTGAGGCAAGTTCAGTTGTTTAGCCTGGAGAAAAGGAGGCTGAGGGGAGACATCACTCTCTGCAACTACCTGAAAGAAGGTTGTGGTGAGGTGGGGATCAGTCTCTTCTTCCAGGTAACAAGTGACAGGATGACAGGAAATAGCCTCAGGTTGTGTCAGATGAGGTTTAGATTGGATATTGGGAAAAATTTCTTCACAGAAAGGATTGTAAAGCATTGGAACAGGCTGCCCTGGAAGTGTTCAGAAAACATCTGGATATGGGTCCTGAGGACATGGTTTAGTGGTGAACATGATGGTGGTGCTGGGTTGACAGTTGGACTTTATGATGTTGGAGGTGTTTTCCAACCTTAATGATCCTATTATTCTACAATTCTATGTCTTCCCAGAGTGGTTGTCAAGCTGTGTCCATGGAAATGCTGTAAATATGACATAGCAACTGTCCTTCACTTTGGTTCAACAGTATTCAGTGTTTAAATTGAACCAACAACTCCCTCTCTGCCACTGAGGCACTTTAGGAAATCCATCATTTGTCCTGAAAGAGGAGAGAACTTACACCTGGGACCTACTGAAACTTTTCTTCTTCTCTCCCCTCCACATTCCCACAGATGATTGGCACAGCACAGTCCAAAAACAGAAAAGGAGGGTAGATGATGCGGAAGGATATATCAGTTTTAGGGACACCTGTCAAGAGTGGCCATTGAAGAATAGATTTCTTGTCCTATATGTTGTTTATGTATCACACACCTTCACGCAATACCTCCCATTAATATGAATTTAATGGAGTTACAACAATAAATAAAATCCAATTTAAACCTAGAAAACCAATTAAATTATTGCACCTGAATTAATATTGTCTTTCCTACATTATTACAACTTTTTATGTACATAAGAAGTCAGTCTGAAAAATGGGATTTGAGAACTTGACCTTTTGCAGCAAGGCTTAAACATTCATATTAGCACAGCATGTTCCTTATGTCTAAAAATAAACTTTTTTCCATATAGCTACTAACCCCCTCTAATTTCTTAGAATTTAATTTTTCCCCCTACTGTTACCGCAAAGCCGCCCACCTTTCTCTAACTGTACTCCTGTCTACAAGTGCTGATGCCAAATACAATTGATTTTCTCAGTCCTTTATGTAAGAACATGCATTTCATTCCCACATAATGTGAATTTGCTATGTATACACATTATTATGAATCATCTATGCAGAAATAAAGACAGGCAAATATTTTCACCTTAACCTTTCTTTAAACAGAATGAGGAGGAGGATATCTGTGTGTGACAAATTTGAATTTTTCCAAAGGGTGAAGAAACTCTCAAAAATACTAAATTAAATTTCCTTTGCTCTTCAAGTTTTCATTATTTTTGCTCAAAACCAAAGTTGGTTGTGATTGTTATCAACCATCCAGCATGGAGAAGAGAAGGCTCTTAGGAGACCTTATTGTGACCTCTCAATGCCTAAAAGGGTCTTATGAGAGAGACAGAGAGAGACTTTCACTGACGCCTGTCAATTTTAAACTGAGAGAGGGTAGATTTGTATCAGGCAAAAGAAAGGAGCAATGAGGATTCAGAGGCACAGGACCAGGTTGATCAGAGAAGCTGTGGATGTTCCATCCCTGGAAGTGTTCAAGGCCGGATTAGGTGGGCTTTGGAGCAACTTGATCTAGTGGAAGGTGTCCCTGACCATGGCAGGGGAATGGAATGAGATGATCTTTAAGGTCCCTTCCAACCCAGGCTATTCTGTGATTATGTGATTATGTAATTTGAGATTTTTCTGTTCATTGCTGTATAACTCCTGCTCAACCAAAAAAAAAAAAAAAAAGATAGTAGTGACTTTTGGTGTGAGGATTGTGTTTCTTTGTTTCTTCTAAATAACATAGCACTGTGTTTCTTTTTGCCTTATTCTTTCTTTATTTCTCTCATATGAAGTCTATTTCTTCCCCTCTAGTTCTTTATAAGATGAGCTTCATACAGTTTTTGTACTTTGCTATTGGCTCCGGATGCAGTTTTCCTTAAAACACCTGATTTCTTTACAACTGCTTAAAGAGCAATTATTTCTCCAAGATTTTTCTTCTGTGACATAACTCTAAATCTGAGTTAAAAACAGTCTGTAACAATTGAAAAGAGGAAGCAACTCATTGGACAAACAGTTGGAATTCTCAATAAGAAAGTATTGTCTTATAGTGTAAAGTCCAAGATTATAAAACCACTTTTGATAAAGAAGTAAGTTTTAATTTTATTCTTGAATTGTAAGCTGATACAAATTTGTCCTTGCTGCTATCTCATACAAGTTACTCCTAAAATGGTCCATTAATTTCAGGTATAAATATTTGCAGTTTAATCCAGAGGTGAAGAAATATTTATCCATCTAAGGGAAGATACTTTCCCTTGATATTTAAAGACCAAGAAACACGTTGCATTTTTTGCTAATATCTTCATTTCCTATTTAACACTTCCACCAAAACTGGTATCCATTGTCATTAGAGGGAGGCCACAATTACACATTCTGAGTCATAACAACACTTTCCACCTTCAAAGCAGTTTGTGAACAATCTGAGTGACAGTTTTGTGAAGCAAAGCAGCATAATAATTCTAGAGTTAAAATGGCTTAACTGAGGAAAAGAGATTTGAATGTTGTCACACAAGCACAGGCATTTCCAAAGATATGTCAATCTATCTATTTTGGACAATTTTTCTCAAAGTGGGAGGAATCATACTCTGGAGCTGCCTGTTTTGTGACCCCAGTGACTCATTAACGGAGCTGGGATTATGTTGTCACGAACAAGATCTGTGTTAGATGCCAAAAGTTGCTTAAAATAAGAACAAGTAACGTTAAAACAGAGTAAGCATATTGCACAGTTTGGAGCAAAGAAGAACTCAAGAGAAAGGGAGACTATTCAAAAAGGGAGCTTAGTTTAGCACAAACATACATAGAGAATTAGTTTATTCTTTTAGTGAATTTACTCTGTTAGTCTCAGGTGGGGTGGAGAGATGAAAGCTTCACCTTTTCTTTGGAAAAATAATAAATGCTAAAAACTTTCCCTTTTAGGACTGTGCTTGAATGAGTTCAACTTTCATTCACTGTTCAGCTTTTAAGGTTTGGGATCATGAATAATTTTGAAACTATCTGGGACAGGTTCAACAGTGCTGATCTGAACCAAGCAATAAATGCTAAGTGGTGGCCCATGAGCCACCCCCAGACATTACACAGCATGAAAGTGACTCAGACCTTCAGAAAAACCCTCATTCACCAAAGCAGAACTCTTGGCTAAGTGGTTTAAGTCTGTGTGGAATGTTAAAAAAATTCTAGTAACACCATTTTTAACTGAAATAATTATTTTGTTATGTGATTCTGCAATCTACATCCTGCTCTACTATTTCTGTGAGTCTAAACCCCACTATGGTGTAATCTATAAAAGTGTAAGGGTTTGATCCTGCTCCAGTTTGTAATCAGTGGAGTAACCTATTTGGATAGTTGCATCCAAAATAGTATAACCAGTCAAGAGAGGTGGTTCTCACCCTCTACTTCTCTCTTGTGAGACCCCACCTGAAGTATTGTGTCCAAATCTGAGCCACCAACAGAAAAAAGATGTGGAGCTGTTGACACAAGTCCAGAGCAGAGGCACTAATTTGATGACAAGGCTGGAGAACCTCTCCTACAAAGACAGGCTGAGAGAGTTGGCATTGTTCAGAAACAGAAATAGATAATGGAACTGTTTTATCACAAGCACATAAAAAGACTTACCTTTGCCTTCTCTGCAGGTTCTCTGAAAATTTGCAGTCTTGATTCTTATCCTTAATCAGGGATAAAACTCTGAATTTCAGCACAGTTGAACTCAGACCCTTCACACTGCAAGTGAGCAAGGTGCTGGTGGCCGGAGAGCAAAGTCCTTACTGAGGGCTTATATAAAGCTCTTTTTTACAATTATTACTCTGTTAAAAATGTACACCAGGTACAGAAGGTTTTACCACTGTGAGGAAATGCAAAACTGTTTAGAATATAATAAAATATTTTATTAGATTTTTTAGTTTACATGGACAGCAATGGCCACAATGAAGTTATTATGTAGTTTAATAGAGATCCTGGAGCTGAGCAGCAGGGGGAAAAGGGTTTGACAAACAAGGACGTGGTAAGGAGAGGAAAATGTTTGCTCTTGAAGTGGTTTTTTATATCTTTGTTGCCCAGCAGAGCTGGATTTTCTTACTTGGTTCTAATTTTTAGTTGAAAGTTTGGAAGTTGAATGTTTCATATGAGTGTTCATTAAAGGAGATGTGGGAGCAGGTCCACCTCTAATCAGATTGTGGTCTTCTCACAGGATTTGTTTCTGTCTACAGGGACAGAGCAGTAACACAGCAGTACCTACCAAGGAAGAGGCAAACTCAGTCTGGCATTTAAATGTGATCCCAAATATTTTACCTCAAAGGCATAGTTCTATGATTTTGCTTGATATTTTCACTCGTCTTAAGTCTTCAACTTCTACTGTGAGTTTTATAATACTTCCATTATTCAGGAGTTACTGAATTTCATGCATAGCCTCAAATGGATTCTTTGGAGTTTTATCTCTTTGCTGAATCTTAATTGTAGATAAACTTTTGGGGAAAAATAATAATAATAAAAAAACATATCCTAGGATCAATTGCACCTGACAGTGTACACCCACTAGGGCTCTGAGAAAAGTTTTGCTAATTGTCCTAGTTTAGGGGAAATCAAAATTTTTACCAAGACCAGAGGAGAGGATTCCTCCTCGATAACCACATCACCCCTTACTAAATTTAAAAATAAGTTTAATTAGAAAGTGTATCTAAGAAGGATAACTGTTTGTAACTACTATATATATATAGATATAACTATAAAGAGATCAGAGCTAACTACTCCCCCGGGACCAAAAAAAACCAACAAAAAAAACACAACCAAAAACTGTAGGTTCCTCCTGGGCAATTATTTTTAGGGACAGTGTCAGTGTCGCGCCTCAGCGGGCCATGAGGTAAATTCTCAGTTTTTTCCCAGCAAAGCAGAGACAAGGGGGTGTGTGACTCACATGGGGGCGGGATGAAACCTTTTCCATGGGAACAGCAGACTGTCTCTCTCTCCTTGTTCTTTGTTCAAAGAAGGAAACGCTGGGAG
>JAOXXN010000265.1:3185515-3216676 GCA_026770055.1 Myrmophylax atrothorax
GGGGGGTGTTAAGTGGTTTGGAATAGATCAGGATAAAATCTATACAGATATGTTCCTAACTTAAAACTACTGCATAATACAAAACTCTGTCTCTGGCTGACTTGTCTTTAGCTTTTTCTCTGCATGAGAAAAAACTGATTTGCAGAAGAAAGTGAATAATACATACTGACAAAGTTAATTGTGTACTTTTCATTTGAGCAGCAGCAAAATTCTTGTAGTAGTTGACATGAAATATATAAGTTGTTCCAGCGCAGCGCTATCACCATAATCAATATTTGTTTAAATTGAGGATTTCAGGTTTGAGTTCAAAACAACTTCTAGCCATTATCATTCTGAGAGCTGAAAAGCAACTCCTTACATGCCAAATCTATCCATTCAGAGGTGCTTTGAGTCATTATTTATTTATTTATGACACTGAAGCAATACCAACAAAGCCATGTAATGTATAAGTGTTTTATTTAGTAAGGAAAAAAACAAAGTATTTTTTCTTGTATAATTTGAAACCTTATATGTCTAAACCAAAGGTAATTATCAAGTTAGATAATAATGATTGCCTTATTTATTAAAAAATCATAGTAACAGAATTTCAGAAATATTCAGACCCCATATCATGCTTATAAATTATGGTTCATATAACCACATGAAATTGATGAGCAAAGAACATCTGATATATTTAAGATTGAAAGAAAACCCCAAACTAACCAAAACAAAACATAAAACAAACAAACACCCTCCTCCAAACCCCTGAGAGTTTATCCGTGTATTTAATGTCATAAGTTAAAAGAAAGCAGTGTTATAAAATTACATCTTTATCTAATATATACATTAGAATATAATACACAAAGGCTAAAAATTTATGACTTCATTGTGAGATTTTCAGGTATTCTTTAAGTGTCCTTTCCTGTGTGTTACTCAGTGGAACCAGGCTGAAGGGAATTCACAGAGGTGGATTGATTTATCTGGGGTTTATCTCACCTCTGTATAGGGAGGAACAAACCCAGTTGCCCAGTACAATGACTTTGGCATGTGCATTTCTACAGGTGTTTGTGGTTGCACAAGAAGGTAGAGTTTAAGAAGCCTGGAAGCTTTCTTTGCTTTTCATCACACCAATAAATGCAACTCACTGGAAGAAAGATGGGGAAATTGAGCTGGTTCAATGAACTCATTGCATGTTAACAGTTTGGTTTGGAACCTGAGGTATATAAGAGCAGAAGAGCAAGTTTTTAGCTCTTCACATAACACTGAAGTTTTGGTCCTGGAAGGTGCTGACTAAACTGCCAGCAACCCAGCAAAGCGCTTGCAAATGTGTTTAAGTCAATATAGGATCAGAACTGCTCAACATCTTGTGGATTCAAATCCCAGATCCAGGACCTAAAAACCATAAAGCACTTAGGTTTCCCATTCCTTACAGGAAACCAAAACAACACACCCCTAGGAGAGTGAACATGAATGACACCTGGGCTTTTTACCCCCACAGTGGATTACATAGTTATGTGATTTCTGTAGGAATGTTAACACATTACAGCCACATGCTGTCAGTCCCTGGACTGAGACATTTTCACCTTATGGATCACAGAAGAGTTGATCTGTCCTTTGCAAGAGCATTGTAGAGCTGTCATTATTTATGTGAAAGCATATCTCTTGTCTACATGGAAACCAAATTAATTTACCAAGGACATAACAGCAACAGCTCCAAAAGTATATTAGCATTGGTTGTGGTTTTATTTGTTTGCTTTATTCTTTGTTTCTGTGGAGTTTCTGTAACAGACTAAGCCAGCTGCAGTGGAAGTGATGGATGTGGACATTTCGGTGAAGTTCTTTTACCTTAGGATGGATATGTCTCAGGTCTAAACCCTGGTGGCTTTTTACAGAAGGAAAATATCAGACTCAGGTGTGTTCCCACAAGTTGCTGAAAAGTGAGACCGTCATTTCAGAGGTCTTTGCGTGGCATCTAAATAAATTGCATATGTGGTTGTATCAACATTTTACACTATTGTGAGTCAAATCACTTTAATGTAAGATTAGCTCCTGATTCTTAGTATACTAAACCTTTAATAGACTTACAATTTTGAAATTGAAAAGATCAAAGCAATCATAAGAAGTGTGTATAATACAGAGTTTGGAAAGACTGGAATCTTTCTAGTATATATTTTTCTTTATTTATTAATCTGCAGGGAAGGAGCAACATTCTGTAATAACAGAGGGAAACAGGATTTAGCTACACAATATGACATTCATAAGTCAGTTCCAGCCTATTCCCTCCCCTTTCTTTTCAGACACTCACAACTTTCTCAAAATAAATTTGAGGGGTTGGAACTATCCATGCTTGGATTCAACTGAAAAGTAACTGTTTGGGGTTTTATATTATTTTTTTTTAATGTTAAGATGATTGAGCGTGAATCAGTCAAGAGTGAACCTTACACATTTTTTCTTGTATGTTTCAATTAAAAATGTAATTAGAACAAATAAAAAATGATTAATAATCAAACCCTGAAACATAGACCTGTGAACACTGCTACGTGCATTTATATTAAGGAGAAGTTTCATTTGTTTTGAAGGCTTCATGTGGCTGCAGTTGTGTGCAGAAAGTTGAGGATTTGCTCAGCTGTTTTAAAACTGAGGACCATTCTTTGCTTTTCATGTAGTAACCTAATTACTAAGCAAAATGTGTAGGAAAATATTGAATGAACATGAAAAGCATAGATATTGTTCTTGGATGCTTTTATTAATATATATATGTAAAGGATTTTTTGTTTACCTTTTTTTGGTTGTTTATTTTCCCCCACAGTGTTTTTTTATTAACATAATCTCAGTTAAAACTACATCTAGTCATTTAAGCAGCTGGAATATGGGAACCACTGAAACAATCTTACTAAAGTCTCAATAAGACCTACAAAAGAAATAAGTTTGAAGGAAACCAGGCAACTCAGTATAAAGTCATACATGCCTGAATGCAGCATTTGCATCTAATTTAAGAGAAACGTAACAACTGCATCCTAATCACTGCAGTATTTCCCTTAATCAGATAGTTTGGAATGACAGCAGTTTGAACAGGAAACATGACAGGACTTTGTAAATGGTGTAGCTGTTCATATTGGTTTTTGTAGTTTTATGACCTGACAAAACGAATGAAAAAAAAGAATTTGAATTTTTAGATGGAGTAAATTGTGAAAATTAAACATGAAGTACTAGATTTTCTACCTTCTCAGTGCTAGATATTTCAAATTTTTTCCATTTTTCCCCTTTTTTCCCTTTTTTCTTTTTCTTTTTTTTTCAGATTAGAGAATTACAAAGGTGCAGAATTACAAAGATGCCTTTTATTTGCATCTAGTAAATCAGTATTAAACTACTCCTTTCTGTGATTTTGTGCAAAACCAGAGTGAGAGGAATATATCTATTTTGCAATGGATGTAGATATGCTGATCAAAATTCTTATCATCAGCAACTTTCCAAGCCACAGTTCCGATAACAGCAGTTCATTACAATGCATTCTTTTGGTGATTAAAGAAATCCTCGTGTGTACCTTAAAGCATGTCCATGTTTATGACCTAGAGTATCAGATTTCACTCAATTCGCATACTTGAACACCACAACTTATATTCATCTTGGTTTACTGTTTTTATCAGTTTTGACCAGTGAATTTGCATACTGGCAGAGTTCAAAGTTTTATCCTGTTTTGAGGGCTTTTTTTAACATATAGCCAAGTGACTTTTGGGATCTAATCTACAAATTCTGATTGATTTGGCATAATGACAGATTCTGATTATTTTTTATTTTCCCTCCATGTCACTGAATCTGTCTTTCATGACTTGTCAAGCAGTCCCTGATTAATTTGGCCTGGTAGTTCATGGGGCAGAATCCAGTCTTTTGCATTTCCCAGGATGTGTTTGAAAATTCACTGTGCACACTCCAGTACCCTGGCACTGCTCACTGGCAGAGCCCAGTGTACTGCTCCTCAGCCATGGCTTGAGACTTGTGCTCAGCTTGATTTGCCTGTGAACATTTCTAACCAATATATAACCCCCCACTTGTTAAGATCTCTTCAAAATATTATCCTATTAACCATTTTGATGTTGTCTTGTTTGCCTAACAGAGGATGGACCCTGGAAATAAAAAGGCAACGTAGTAGATTATCAGTATTTAACACAAGGCGACCCCATACTGCTGCTCTTGGAGTCAACAGTATGAAGGTAGTGATTTAGACAGGAAAGAAAACATTGCAGGTATTTGACCACATTACTGGGTGCACAAATTGAAAGAACAAAGAATTTAGAGAATTGGAAAAGACCTATTTTATCTGTTTATCTAGAGGTTTTTTCCCCAAATGCATTACAGTTATTAGACAGGAAAAGCAGAGGATGACATACTTGATTGTACCCAAGATTTCAGTGAACCTTGTACAATTGGAGTTTACCAAGTCTCCTCTATTCGTCAGCATCTGTACATACAATGAAAACAGAATTGTCCTTTTTTTCCCCTCACCTGACTCTTCGTGGCTCTTCCTGGATCTTTAAATTAGTCAGTGGAGTTGATGTGTCTGGTAAGGGTCAGAAGAATCTATGAGATTCTTTAATTGCTCATCCAATAAAGAAAAGGAAGGGCATTTTAGAGCCTATCAAAATAAAAGAAAATGTGGCTTTTGTATGGATGTCTTTAAGCCAGCATGAACATATGTCCCAACCTGGCAGAATCCAGAAAATCTCTCGCTGAAGAATTCCCAGTCTGTTAGTTGTGTATGGTATTCTACATAGGTTCTTATGACCTTCGTCTCATACCAGCTTTGCCAAAGTTAACCCAAAGGAGTATGGAGTGCCATAATCCTGAGGTGACATAATTCCAGGAGTCTACAGGCATATCTGCACCCAAAATTTTGTTTTTCATGAGCCTGTGTTGTATTAGGCTGTAATGCCATGTAGACATTCAGGACAGATCCATCTTACAGAGGGCTGCGGGTTCATTGGAGGATGTGAACTGCTGGTGATCTACTGCTGGGATCACACACTTTTGTGTAGCATTCAACATTTCACCTCAGAGTTCTCAGCTGTCCTTCACCAAGCCAGGATAAACAGTAGGGACACTCTTGCTAAATTTCTCAGTTTTATGGGTGAATTTCAGGTATGAATGAACAATACTGACATTTTTGAGGGATATGAAGAGAAATCTTCAGGGTTCATTGACTTCAATAGTATTTTATGACTTCTTCCTGCCTTTCTTTTTTTTCTATTTTGTCACTGAGGCTGAAAACTGTCCAGAAATTAATAATCACAAACTCCACCCATGAATGAGCTCAATCCTAATTTACATCAGAATGCAGAGACTCCAATCAATTTTTGAGTCAGTGTAAATTAAAAAAAAAAAAAAGACTAGTAAAATAACTTGTCCCTGAGAAAAAATTGTCTACTTAGAAAAAATTAACCTGCTGCCATACAATCGCAGAATGGTTTGGGTTGGAAGAGACCTTAAAGATCATCTAGTTCCCACACCCTGCCACAGCCATGGATGCCTTACCCTGGAACAGGTTGCTCAAAGCCCCAGTCCAGCTCTGGGAAATCTGGTCCAGTGTCTCACTGTGCTCATAGTGAAGAATTTCCTCCTTGTGTTCAATCCAAACCTACCTGCTCTCATTTTAAGGCCATTTCCCCTTATCTTATCACTATAGGTCCTTGTCAGAAGTCCCCCTCCAGCCCTCTGGGAGACCCCTTTAGGTGCTGGAAGGGGCTCTAAGGTCTCCCCAGAGCCTTCTCTTCTCCAGACTGAACAACCCCAACTGTCTCAGCCTGTCTCCTTAGCAGAGGTGCTCCAGCCTTCTGACCACCTCCATGGCCTCTTCTGGAGCTGCTCTAAGAGCTCCGTATCCTACTTATGTTGGGGGCCACAGAGCTGGCTGCAATATTCCAAATGGTGTCTCACAAGAACAGAGTAGAGGTAGAGAATCACCTCACTTTACCTACTGGCCACATTTCTTTTAATTCAGCCCAGGACATGTTTGGTTTTCTGGGCTGCAAGCACCCATTGACAGGTCATGCTGAGCTTCTTGTTAACCAACATGTCCTCCCCAGGACTGCTCTCAATCCGTTCTTTGCCTATCCTATATTTTCGCTTGGGATTGCCCTGACCCAGATTCAGGACCTTGCACTTGACCTTGTTGAACTTCATGAGATTTGCTTGGTCCCACCTCTAAAGCCTGTCCAGGTCCCTCCAGATGACTTCCCCTCCCTTCAGTGTGTTGACAGCACCACTCAGCTTTGGCATTGTCAGCAAACTGGCTGAGGGTGAACTCAACCCCACGGTCCACGCCACCAACACAGCTGTTAAACAGCACCTATCCCCACACTGATCCCTGAGAAACACTGCTGAGGTTCACCAAACACTCAGGGAATATCTGCTGTTAATAGAGGTGGTGTTTGAAGTCCATATTTAAATCTTCATTAACCCGGGTCACTCCTGCAATGGCATCTTCTGTGAAGGCATTTTCTGTGAAAGCAAAAGGATCAATTTTAATGTACTTATTTTTTCTTTTATTTTTCTATAACTCAGACTAGTTTAGAAGTTTCCTGTCCTTTGAACTGTGTTAATGTCATCTCAAGATAACTCGGCTAAGGGTACTACAGAAAGCGGGTTGCAGACCATGGCTGGTGTTAGCCTGCATAGTCTGGGGTAAGAAGGCTATTTAAATATAGTCAAGCAAATGGTATAACTCATAAATCCATCCCACTGCCCAGAATGGAACAGAAGATGAGCGAACCTTTGAAGTGAAAGGTGAGCAAATCTACTGTACTGCTGTATGATCTTAAACCCATTTCCCTTTCCTGCCATGAAAGAACTCTCTGAAGTGCATCGGCTTCGTTTCCTCAGTCTTTGCTCAGCACATAACAACTGTCTCTCTGTTTTGCTCTTCCAAAACAAACATATTCTCTTGTTAAATAAGGGAAGGAGTAGAAAAATTCATTTCCCTCCCTGAATTTTATGCACGAGGGGTGATTTGCAGTGGTTTGCCTTTTGGGTATGGGTTCTTCCATAAGACTGATGTCACCCTCCATGGTGATTCAGGCTTCCTACCATGAGTGTCCCTAAGACTTTATCTTTCCCCCTTGACTATAGGGGGAGCAATCAGTAATCAGGATCCTGTCAAGGTGACTCAGTGACTGTGGAAACCCCAGCAACCTTGAATTGCTGCCTGGGGTTACTGTGTAGATTATGAACACAGTGCTGCTTTTTAGGATTCTGCCTTGTATTTTCCGCTCAACCAAGATGAACCAGGGTTGAATGCAGTGTTCATTCTTCTGATATTCAGAGACATTACTCATGTCCCTAGAAATGAAATATGAAAAGTAAAAAAGAAGGAAAATACTTCAGACTCCTCCTCCCCAAATAAACTAAGGCCTCTATCTTGTACTTTGCAGGATCTCTTTTGAAATGCAATTTGCCAAATGAGATTTTGATAAATGATGATTCTACCATGCAAGGAAATAATAATTCATATCATTGTTTTAACAGTCTTTAGCAGTCTGTTTTCTCTAATTTCACAGTATACAGCATTTCACAAGACACTGTGTCTTCCTTAAAGCAGGAGGGCTTGACAGTTATTTTAAGAATGGATATCATAGTATGAATTGTATATGCATGTACAGAAGAATTTAAAACTAGCAGCATCTGAGTGTAACTTTGCAAAGTTAAATTACTGTAATGTCAGGAGGATAAGAAATGTGTTCAGTGTTATGAAAAGAACAGATATCCTTGTGCTGTATTCAGTCCTTATCATTTAATGGCATATAAAAATGTTTTGCTGTTAGACAAGCAATCAATTTTTTTTCTTTAATGTAAATAACCTTGTCTTAAATCTATTCCACTCTGATCACTGTGTGACTGTAAAAAAAAAACCACAGTGTAACATAATTTTCAAATGGTTTTCAGTCTGGTAGAATAGGTGTCAGTTGTGGGTGTCTTTCAGAAGCTGGAGGTTTTAATCTGAGCAAGGGAGATCAAGGCACAGAACAGGAAGGAAAAGACATTGCAAGAGTCTTTGAGAAGTTTTAGACTCCTCTTCCCCTCCCAGCTCTTTCACTCGTCTGTGATATTAAACACAAACTGTTGCCCTTGGCTGTGCTGTTTGCATGTTACAGAGGATTTCTCCACATTGAGGCAAGAATTAAAGCAGAACTAAGTAGCAGAGTTATTTGAGGTCTTCCTCCAAAGCTCCCTGAGGAGCTCTAAAGACTCATGTTTTTTGATTGTTTTTATTTTTTTTTCAGAGAGCCATCGATGTGCCCTCAACACCCCCACTGGGCAGTCTTCAGACTCCTTCTGCTCTTCGCTTTAAGGTTTTGCTTATTTGTACCCATTTTTCTTCTTTTCTGTGGTCAAGGCTGTTGGGTTTAAGAGCTATAGAAATCGCATCTCCTGAGACTGCGTGTGTACCACAGAAACTGGAGGTTTTGCGCTATCCAAAACCAGAACAGTTCTTTGACAGAGGAAAGTAACACCCTGCTGCAGTGCTTAGTAAGAGAAGCTTGAGACTAATTTGATACACCATTTGACACAGAACTCGGCATTTATCAGTGCATGTGAGATTGGATTTCAACCCCTGGTGTCTCCTGGATTTAGTGATTTGGTTTTACTGTGATAAGTTCTCTAGAAATCAGCACCTTACACTGAAAAAAACCCCAGAGACATTGCAGCCTAAAGTTAGATGAAGGAGGGGAGGGAAAATAGAGGTAAAAAGTCGTAAAATAACCCCTCTGCAAGGTAGGCCCACAGAAGATGGAGAGAAGAAGAGAAAACAGCTTCAAAGTGCAGCAGGGATTTAGATTAGATACTAGGAAAAATTTATTCGCCACAAAGGTTTTCAAGCATTGGAACAGTCTACCCAGGGGACCGGTAGAGTCCCCATCCCTGAGGTATTCAAAAAGAGTATAAATATGCACTTGAGAAGATGGTGTACTTGGAAGTGTTAGGATGATGGCTTGGCTCAAAGATCTTAGAGGCACTTTCCAACCTAAACAATTATATGACTCTACAGTTCTAAGATGTAGAACTGATATTCAGCTCTCTCAGCTGCCACCAAACTCATACAACAGCCCCCAGCTGCAAGATAAGGTTCACTGCCAAATGTAAGGCTGGGACAGAAAGCACAGAATACTAAATGAGATGTGTATTGCTTGGACTGTAAGGCTGACCATGGATCATGACAGCCACGGCTGGGCTGCTGATTCTGATTCCATGACTCTGCACGAATAAGGTCAAATCTGCTGCTGTGTTACAACTGTAGCTTAGTACTCAGTAGCCTTTGTGTCAGCTAAGTATGAACAACTGTACTCCCAAACCCTAGCAAGTCATTCAGACAAGCCCCTAAAATAAATCATCATTTTCAGTTTTCTTAGAAGAAACGGCTGAAGATAAGTTGTGGAAGGTTTTCAAGACTAGTCCCAAAGGAGATTGACTGAATGGATCAATTCTCTTTAAAATGAAAACAATCCTACTCCAAATGTCAGTAAGCATTTGCTTGACTTTATGTTTCCTAATTACAATTTTACAGTTTCAAATCCTTTGAAGCTCCATATTTTTTTGCCCTTTTTGGTACTAAAGTGAGAAATATTTTGACAGATTCTTCGTTTTCTAAGAACAAATGTCTTTTCTGGTTTTTTTTATTTGTTTTGTTTCAAGTTTGGTTATAAAATGATTCATAACTATACTAACACCTACAGACAGGGACTCTAAAAATGATTTAAACAAAATGTATTGCATTTTTCACCTTTTTTCCATTGTTCTCAGGAACTGCATTTGTTCTCATTAAGCCTTAACAAAGATCAGATTGAGCTGAAACTTGGGTAAGAAAGGTGATAAGTTTGTAGATAATAATGCATCTCATCAGTCATGAATTGCACAAATTAATCTTCAGATAGGAGCATGTCATACAAGAATTTACATGCTAGTACTTTAATTGTCAGAAGCTAGTTACTAGTAGGCAGATGGACTGAGAATGAGTAACAGCATTGCCCATTAGTGGAGGGAAAAAGAAAAATGAAGGTAAGTTCAAAAACATTAAGAAAATACTTTAATAATATTGTTTAACTTAGCTTGTAATGAGGAGAAAGAGCAAGACCTTAAGTGAATTAAAACCAAGTCTGCTTTGTTTAATAAATGCTTTCTCTATGCTTAGAACAAAAGATATGTGTGGAAAAAGATAGTGAATGAAAGACATATTATACAGGACAAAGTGCTCAGAAAAAGAAAGATCTATTTAAATGAATACTTTGAAAAGCATGAAACAAATTTCTGTGAAAAAACAATGCAAGTGGTTTGGGGTTTTTTTTGGATAAACTTTGAATATTTCATTTTTTTCTGACAAATGCCAGTATAAAGTGGGGTTTTCCTTCCTGTAATAAAGTGGACCAGAGGGGCCTTTTCTCTGTGAGTAGTTTGATTTGCATAGGGAAAAAATGCGTCTGCCAGATGCAGGCCACAAATTGGTCGATATTTTTGTGCTGTACGTAGATATTTTGGTGTTTCAGAACATGAATAGATCACTGCATGGGTTTAGAAAATTCCATATCCACTCCATGGCATCCCCTAGCAAAATGCAACCCAACCTTCATGGGGCACTGACCCTCTGGGCTGTGCTGGGGCAGTCACAGCTCAGCCCAGTGGTGCTGAGCTCCACACTCTGCCCTATGCAGCTGCTAAATAAACATTAAGATATTAAAGATTCACCACAGGCTCAAATTTCTGAGTAAAAAAAGGATTTGGGTCACATCATCACTTGTGATAAACTGGTTTTCAAGAGTAGATACTGGTGAACAGTACCAGTTTATATCAAGTCATTTGATGTAAAAGCTTTACACAAGCTTTTTTTGTCATTAGGGACTTGTTCAGTTGCCAGACAGAAGTTCTGCAGGTCTTAATGGTGACAGTACTTTGTACTATTGGTTTTTTTCAGTCATCATCTGAAAGCATTTTTAATGTATTTTTTACACTTTAAAAAAATAAATTATGAGGCAGCAACCCAGAGGCAGCTCAAAATTATTACAACACGTTGTTTCACAGGTTAATAAAGCAAGAAGAATCCATTTTTCCTAAGGTTGCTGTGAATCAGAAAAAAATGAGGATTAAACTCAAGATGATGTGACTACTAATCTTTGGCTGTAATAACTGAACCGCAGCAGGTCCCACCTGTGCTCAGGGTTCTTGGTTGTCATTTAGACAACTAATTGAATAAAAGTGAAAGCCTAGAATCAATTCTCATTCTTGTAACATTTAGGGGAAGTTCTTATCATGGATCTAAATGTGACATAAACCCCTAATGAATCTTGTCAGCACTAAGATGTGTTCTAGGTGCTGTTTCCTGACCAGGAATGAAAACGCTGGCCTGATCTGTCAAAATAACAGAATAAATGCATAAACATGCAAATCTTGTTATTTAAACTGACAATTTGTTTATATAATTTTTCTGTTGTACATATTTGTTTTTGCAGCAACAGAGGTTCAGGAAATAATTTGTCCCTCAGCCGCAATATTATCCAGACACTCAGGGGTAGGATAGTTCTGTTGTCATACTGGTTTAAAAATAATCGACATACTTACAGAGGCTGTTGCAGCTTTTTATCTTAGCATATGAAAACACTGTTTTTTTGAATGCCATCCAATGTTTTATCAATGATTTCTCTGATCATCTTGGCTTTCCTTACTATCTGTGGAAATATATGACATAATCTCCATTTTTATTATGATTCCCTCTAAAAAAATTCACGGAGCTGATCAGTAATTTATTTGCTTGTTTTAAACATATTTTCTTCAGCTCCTTTTCCTACAGTTTTTTGGTTTTGTTTTGGCTTATTTTGTTGGTTTTTTATTTTTTTTATTTTTGATGTTTTGGCTTTTTTCTTTTTCTTTTTCTTTCTTTGTTTTTTTTCTTTTCAGAAACGCATTGATAACATTCCCATTCCTAATGCCTAATAACAATCAGTGTCCCAATTACAAATGGTCCTGTACACCTTAGACTGATGAGGCATTTTACCGGAGAAGTATTTTCATTATCCCACATGAGATAATTTTTATACTAAATATACTGGATAATAATTCAGTTATGATGAATAATAACTCATTTCTGAAAGTTTTCATGAGTGGTAAGTCACTAGAAATAGCTCATGATTTTTACTTGAATTCAGTGAAACTGAAATTTCCCATTCAAAATTTAAGTTTGAATGATTTTTGAACAATATTTGGTCTTGTTTTGAGAAATGACATAATTACAAAATTGATTAATCTTATAGGTAAGTATTCAATTACATTTTCTTTCATTACCTAGAACCTCTAAGGGGAGCTATATACACAAATAGTTACTTTGTCTTTTAGTTCCTCTGCTTGTGATCTCATAAAATTTCACAGTCTTTACGAACTGCATATATATATATACAAAGAAAGGAAGATAAAGTTCTAATCTTCCTGAATTGTCACCCATTCTAAAGCATCACTCTTAAAAAAAAAAAAAAAAGAAGATATTAAAAACAAACCAAAAAGAGCAGAATACTATTTATTTATTTGTTTGTTTGTTTATTTATTTCTGTTTCCCTCATTTTTCTGAAATTCTTTCAGGCCATGTAACTCAACTTTGTTTTAGGGAATATTTGAGTGCTCATGGGAGTATCTTCTGGCCATCTCCTCTATGGATGCCAGCTTCCAAATTTTTCTTCTAGTATAGATTATGAAGATAAATGACCTTTTTTTACTGCTTAGTCAATCTTGTTTTTCAAAAGTGAACTTCTAAATGAACTTAGATGAACCAAGTCCTAAAAGCCCCCATTTCCCTTTGCTGGGCGTAAAGGGAATTCAGGGTGCACACACAGTCATATCCCCCCCACAACTGCTTCTTCCTGTCTTGGGTACAGATAAGGCTTATCAAACAGAAAGCCACTTCCATGCACCACCACACTTGGTGCTAATGGGAGTTGCTCATGTGTAGGAACACCATAAGCTGTGGTAAGACTTTTTTTTTTTTGTCATGACAGTTCATTAGACTGGTGGCTGATTTTTTTTTTTCCAGTGGCTTCAGTGAGGTTTAGGTCAAATGCCAAAGTCCCTGTGGTCTGAGATTTTTTTCTGAACATAGAAAATCAGTCCCTTTAACACACAAAATTCCTAACTGACAGTATACTCGTGGCTGGGCTGGAAAGCGCTTGGAGCAACCTGGTCCAGCAGAAGGTGTCCCTGCCCGTGGCAGAGGGCTGGAACTCGATGATCTCTAAGGTCCCTTTCAACCCAAATCATTCTATGATTTTCTGATTCTGCGGCTGAAGAAATACTATATGCTATCTGTTAGGATTATTTTGACTCAAAAAATGACATTATGATCCCATGAATAACCTTCCTGAATGTGATAAGATGGAGAGTTAAACCAAATTTCCCAAGGTATATGTTAGAGATGATGATGTTTCAGACCTTGCTTTGTGTTTTAGGGAAAGGTACACCAGAACCTGGGTTGCAGACCAGCAGAGAGCACAACCTTCATTCAGTGCTAAATAAGACACAGTTTGAGCACTTGAGCATTTACAAGGAATGCAGAGGAGCCATTTCAGGGTCATGTGTGGTTCACATTGGTAGATATTTGGTAACTAACCAGAAAAAATGTGTTAACAGTCATCCAAAAGCCTGTTGTAGTCAACCTAGAAGCAGAATGCATTCTGCAATACAGAACAGCTTCAATCCCAAGCTTTGTGTGTTTGATTCAAACACACCAATGTTATAAACCTTAGGCTGATAAATGGAGCTCAAATATCGGTAAAAGAACAGAGTTTTCAACCATGCATAACATAGAAACAAATTGTCAAACTTGCTCAATTCAAAAGGCCTTTTCCATAATTTTTGCTCATGTAAAAGACTCCTGAGGAAACAAGACAGCTTACCTGCCAGCTTTGACATTTCTATAACCAAAGCAATATTTCAGAAGCCTCATGCTATAAATCTGATGTGGATTTGAATTTCCCAAAAGTAACAAATGATCCAATTAGAAAACAAACAAAAAGGTGAGAATAATTACATTGTTTATTCTTCCATGATGATAAGGTGAGCTTGACAAGACAGAATGCTCTTCCTAAACCCAGAGTTTCTCAGTGCTTGCAATTGATCTTAGGAGTTAAAGGTTTTGTTTGCATTTTTAAAGCCCTAAGTTAAAATGGATTGCCTTGATAGATATGTTAAGAAGCATTTGCTTACAGTATCTTTTACCCTTAATTTTCTATTCCTCTCACTTACTGCAGAATTTAAAAGGCATTTGAGAATATATTATCTATGTAGAAGTAAGTCTTACAATGCAATGATTTGCAGTAGTGCAGCCTCTAAAATCCGTTCTCAACAGCTCTTTTCTGTACTTTATCTTTCATAAATTTGAGTTCCTGAGCAGTTAATTATTTACAGAGATTATTTTTTAATGAAAAAACTCGACACAAAAGCTAAGAAGGCCAGTTTTCCTGCTTCATTTTTGCATTTGTAGGTGCAATGAAGACAAAAGGCTGTTTTGTAAAGCACCATGGTTGGCAATTTTTTGATTTATAGATTTTCTGAGGATTGATTGTGCACAGTTTGAAAAAACCAAAGGAAAATTTTGTGCAGCATTTCCTATGGACGTTGTTAAGTCCAATCTAAAGCCAAGTATGCTTCAATAGGTGTGGGTAGATACTCTTTGTGATAAAATTAGGGTCCAGCCCACCAAAAGCACTAGATATTGCAGGATTCCTCTCTATCTCAATATTTTCTTATGGATATATCTGTGGGGTTTTTTCAGAAAAAGAATAATACAACCCACAAAAAGTTCAAAAGTTACCCTATCTTAGACCTGTAACTGTCCTGGTCTGTTTATGAACTGCATGTGAGCAGCACTTGGTTGAATCTCCTAAAAATCTAGGTCTGCAGAGCTCTATTATGGTTTCTATTTCATCCATTCCACAAAATCCTTTACCAGACTTTACCAGTGTCACAGGTGCCAAGACCTAGGGAAAATAGCAGCCATTTCAGAGGCCTCATGAAACACCTTGTGCTTGTACATGTTTACAGTCTGAAGGAACAAACCCAGAAGCTGGTAGATAATTTGATTCAGGACATTTTGCTTTATCTTGTAAGTGGAAGCTGTACTGTGCCATTGGAGCTTAAGTTGAAGTGACATGAAACTTAAGTACTTCAGTCCTCATTCTGCTTAGCAAAGGGTTTGGCTTGCCATAGGTATCTCAAAGGTGCTGGTGGACTTGATTTTGGGGTCACCAAGTACACTGTTGTTGCTACTCTTGAAAAATCAGCTCATAAGAGCCATCAGATCTATATTACAGAAATGTCCTTACTGTGACTCACAGTGGTTCCCACGGAGTGCTCCAGGAACCAGAAAAACCCTACGTAGCTGTTGCCTCCAGCCCAGACATTTATTATAAACCAGTAAGGGCTTCCTAAGTAGGAAATGGAGAGAGACAGACAACTACTTCTGAGTGTCAAGTCATGCTGTTTGCTTGAGGAATATATTTCAGGACTGAGTGGTACTTAACACCTTTTCTCCATGCTTGCCCATTCATCCTAGATCATAGAATTATAGAGTTAGAAGGGACCTTTAACTGGCATTTACTAATAAAAAGCTCAAAATATTGGTTTGTGAGAAGAAAAAAAAATTGTTTTTGTCAAAAGAAAAAAGCAAAATGAAAACAAAACCCAAACCAAAACAAAATCAATCTGAGGCAATCATACTGATAAATTGATCATCTCTTTGCTATCCATTCCTCACCCATAGGCTATGGGGCTTTTGGTTTTTAAAACTTATTGATTGATTTAATAAAAATTTAGCAAAAGAGTTGAAGTTCTGAAGATACTGAATCCTGAGGAATTCTTAAAAATAGGCACTGAGAAATAAGAAAGTCCTAAGAAGTCTGGACTGAGGGGAGGGCCTCTGTATGACTTAGTGCCAGACAGGCCACGGAAGACAACGGTGTTATTGAAAGTCCAGCCTGTGGGAAACCTACGCTAAAAGTCTTCAAAAACACACTTCAGTAATTTCACAGGTCACAGAACTTGCTTAATAAGTTTGTCTTTTATGTGTGCAGTAGAAAACAGAAACCTGAGCCCATAATATGAACGTGTCAGGTTTTATTTCAATAGAAAGAACACTAGCATCAATCTAAAAATAAACAAAAAAGAACAGTAGAATGATACTAAAAAAGAAATAAAATCTGCTGGTTTGCACAGAACCATGGCTCTGTGTTTCTCCTGTGTGGTGTTTGTGTCCATTTGCACCAAGTGAGGTGGGAGTAGAAAGAACAAGTGCCAGGACAGACGACGGTAATGATTTCCACCTACTTTGCTCTCTGACTACAGAGCACAAGGCAGTGTTGAACCAACCCCAGTAACTCCATTCCTGAGTGCTGAGGTTGCTCTAAATATTTTCAACATAGCATTTTGTTTTGCTGCATCTCATAAAAAAGTCCCAGCTTTTATTTTTTGCAGAGTTTTACTGGTTTTTCCCCACTGCAATGCCGTGAAAATGGTTTCATTCTTATTCTAATATTATGGGCTTCAAGAATAGATCTCCTTGCCTAGCATTCCTATGAAATATGAAAAAGATGCCCTCTGCAGCAAGCTTAACACTGTTATCATCTGCATAATAAAGATAGGCTGTATGTATAGAATATGCATACACACATATAAATTTACAGTGATATTCTGTGTGGACACAAAGATAAACAGAATAAGAATCATAGTAGCAAAATAGAGGAAGAGACCTGTAACTCAGTGACTGACATCAAGAACAGATCTCATCTGTCAAATGGCTAAATTGAGTGGCTTTTATGAACATCTCTTCTAGGACAAAGTACTTTATATATTCAAAATGAATGTATGCAACCTGATAGTGTGTGATTTTCCTAACAATTTCATAGAAAAAGTTTCTTGTTCTCTCTTTTTTCCCTTGACAGTTTTCTCTCACCTTCTGTCCTAGAACAAAAAAAAACCTTAAAAAGTAATCCCAATAAAATAAAATAATTGGATTCTTCAAAATACATTTGTGCCTCATTATGAGTAAAATTATCTACTTAGTCACAACTTCAGATGCTCTCAGAACCATTCAACATGTCTCAAAAATAATTAAAAATAGTAGGGTTGCAGTGAGAAATTTTTCTTCCAGATGTATGGGGAATTTTGCTTACGTGGCTGCAATTGTTTTTTCTTGAGAGGTGTAGAGTAAGTCAGAGCAGTGTAGAAAACTTAACAGTTACCAGGATTATATCAGCACTGTTATTTCCACAAACACTTGTTTTCAAGAATCTACTGATAATGATGTCAGCTTATTCAAGCTGCAGAACCAAACTAAGTAAAACAAGGCAAAAACTATATTCCGGTGGAAGTTATTTGATGGTAGGTCTTGCTATTGAAAGTTTAGTCACTGGCATAGGGCCTGATTCAGAAAGGCACTTGCATATCTCACTTTATACATGTGATTGTGCCCCTGTTGAACTCAGTGGAATCACAAACATGCTCAGGTTTCATGTGGGCTCTAGAAGTTTGATGAATCAGCACCTGAATAGCAAGAAGAAAATGTCCTTAAATGTGGAATCATGTCAAGGACTTGGAAAAAACCTCAAATATTTTCAGCTATAGACTTTCCTCTAGAAGGAGATATCATTTTTTTTCTCTTTGCAATGCATCTCTTTACATTAAAGCTCCTTGCTTCTTAATTTGATGATTTTTTTTTTCCCACTTAGTAGTAGTAACAGGTGAATTTCAAGCTTGTTTGATGTATCTTTTATCAAACCTGCTGTGGGTTTCTGATGTACATTTTTAGCCAGGTTTGGCTCCAATAACCAATATCTTGTAGATTCTGGTTTCAAAACAAGACTTTCTGAATGGACGTGACCTTGTTCCCTATAAAAGTACTTTTGAGTCCCCAACACCATGAAGGCATAAACAAAGGAATTTAAAAAACAGCATTTTATTGCACACAGTCAAGTAGAAGAAATTTTTTTTATTTCTTTTTTAATGGATAAAAAGGGGGTAAAAAAGCAAAACTTAAATTAAAGGGTTGTATTTATTTATGTTCTTTGAAGCTTTCCTTTGTAGGCAAGGAGTCAGTGTGCAGCGAGGGGAGAGGGGGAGAGGAAACCAAAAATAATTTAAGAAAACTGTGAGTTCTGTCTTTGAATTATATAAAAGCATCTGCATTTGATTTAATTTTTCTTTAGCCTAATGTGCTGTATAATCACTGGCTTCATCATCCCCTGGGCCCAAGCTTCCTCTTAGCACAAGCTGTGGGAGCTGTGCCACAGAGTTCAATGGAAGTAGAATTTGACCCATACTTTGCTTTAAAATACAAGGTACCTCTGGCTCTTCTCTTTTTTCTTACAAACTCTTTCTTCTGAGCTTCTAAATGGTCCTAAAAATCACTGCTTGTGATTCCATCAGCCTCCTCCCCAGTAAGCTATCGAAAGGAATCAATAATTTACCAAAAAGGTAGAAGTTCACGCTCCTAAGGCTTGTCAGCTAGAAGGATAAATAAATGGAGGCAGGAGAAATAATGCAATCTGCCAGGGGATTGACTACAAGACCTGTTTCAATCCCATTTCTTTAAACAGGACATGGTTAGGGGAGGGAGGAAAGAGGGAGGAAGAGGATGAGGGACTGTATGAAGGGAGGTGAACTTGTTTCTCAGTCCATTTAGAGGCTGGCTCTCTTCCAAGATAAAGTGACTTACTTTCAGGAGGGTGAAAGAAGGTTTTACCACTGGAAGATTTTTCCTTAAAAACCACATTAGTGAGACTTTGAAATCAAAACAGTGTTGAAAATGCCAACAATTCCTCAGTAATCAAACAGAGCTCAATGATATGTTGGGATTTTTTTTTCACCTCTCCCAAAACACAACCAGACAGGACTGTGGCATTTCAGAGATTATTTGAGCTATTAACTGCGGACAAATAAATATTAATTGAATCTACCTCCATATGGAGCAACCAAGAAAATTTATAGGACCTGTACCGAAAGCAAAATCAAAACAAAACATAGTCCTTTTAGCCTTTAAGCCTGAAAATGCAAATAAAATGAGTAAAAGCAAATAAATAATAATTTGTCTCTCCTGCCACCTGGAGAACTCCATATGTACTCTAAACATGGCTTAATTAAACCTCACCGAACCCTAGTCCAGTAATTATTTCTTAACTGCTTGTTTTAGAGGAGAGAGCCTTTGGCCTTCAATTACAATAAATTACAGAGAGGGCAAGCGTGGACAGGTAGGATTCAATAGCCTTTAGTCAGCCTCATCTTCCCAACTTGGGAAAGCAAGGTTCTTTTTACAGTAGGACTTGACTCTGCAAGCCCTGAAGTCATGGTTAAAATCCCATTGACTCTCTGGGCACAGACACAGCCCCCCAGTGCCTGTGGGGATAGGACTTAGCACTTCACTTTGTGTTACAGCTGTTTTGCTGCACCAATAAATTTTACTTTTTTTTTTCCAAAAAGCGGATTTCCCCTTCCCCCCCCACTTCTCGATGCAGTTTCAATGCACCCATCCTCCTGAGATCACTCTCACCTGATAAAAGTGCAAAGGCATTATGGCCTTATTTGTCAATTTGGTGCATGTGGGAGAAACGGGTGATTGAATGTTGAGGTTCTACAGCTCCTCCAGCGCATGGTGATTCATTAGGACATTATGTGGTAGGTAGCTGCACTCTGGCATGCTCTAGGCATTGTGTACACCGCTGTTTGAAACAGAGCAATATAATAAATCCCTTCGTTAATAACTCTAAATGATGACTTATGCCCTGGAAATTCCTTTTCCTCCTGGCACAAACAACTATAATCACCATGGTGTTGGAGAACAGAGTAGACATCCTAATACCTTTACTGAAGGTGAAACAATATGTAGCTCATTAGCAGGTCACAGATCAAACTCTTAGCAACATGGTGGGAAGCCAGCTAGGATTTGGTGGGATTTGTAAAAGGTCATCTAGAGGCAGTGTGCAAGAAAGCTTTTTGGTGATGAAAATGCCTCTAATAACTGATTTCCCACCCAGTGGGCATGGGGATGTTATTTTATCCCATTGAGCACACTAGTTTGGCAGTGGTGACTACTTGGGCTTAAAGCTTTACATATCTCATGAAATCTGCAGCAGTTCCTCTTGGTAAATTAGGCTTCATTTTGGTGCAGAGGAGGAAGCCCATCAGCTCATCTTTGTTTCCTTTGTTCTTTATCTCTCCACAGCAGGAGGGAAGGAAGAACCAGAAAAAACTGCAATATCTGCCATAAGTGAGCACTGTGTAATTGCCCCACAGTAGTCCAGAGGGTCAAATCTTTAGTCCAGATATTAGGGGAGTGTTCAACAGCTTGGTGTAGCCTGGATGTTCTGCTGGATGCACCATAGCTGCAGCAGCCAGATACATCCTTCAACTAGTTATCATGCTCATAAAATTTCATATTGTGTTTCTTCTTAAAACAATTCTATATTGATGGTTGTAAATGTTTTGTTGGTGGTTGCATTTTCATTCTGCCATAGGGAAAGGGAAACTGAGGCATGGGGGACAATACACCCAAGCCCATCTTGGGAGGCTTGTTGGGGCTACACGAATGTTACCAGTCCTGAAGCCACAGGAGTTTTGTCACACAAGGAGAGAATATTTTTAATATCTTATCTTGCCCATTCCTAGCAAGGAGACCTTGCAAACACCTACTTTTCTAAATTCTAAGGGTGATCTTTTGTCCTTTATGTGCCTACTTTATGACCCTGGGAGCCTCTGTTCTCTCTAGGCACCCACAAAGTTTGTGCCTGCTCTCCCAGTCCATAGTGCATTTGCTGCAGAGCAGCATTGTGCTGGTATTTCCAGCAGACAGGAGGAATAAGGTGCAGGATCCTCTGTCTCAGTTCAGGCCAGAATAATCCTTACTGGCATAACAAAGTTTACTTATCAAATATTTTTAAAATGTGGGTATTAGCTCCTGGCTGTGATTTTTGTCTGGTCTTTGGTTCGTTCCTCTTAGCTCATAAAATAACTTTCCATGCAGATGCAGGAGACAAAAAGCCAAGGAAAGAAAACAGGAATCTTGGCTCCTGCTCATCCAGCTTTGGGTTAATATTCGTCCTCAGGAAATCCCTTTTCAATTGGTCCCTCCAAGGACTAGAATATTTATGTGTGTGCATAAGGTGTCAAGACTCAAGCACACCAAGCTAAATGGTCCACCAAGTTGTAAAAAAAGACACCTACAGAAAGATTTAGAAAGAGATATTTCACTGATGTCTATATCAAGAAGATGTTTTGCCATTTCAAAGGACATGCAAAGCATGAGAGAGGAAGGAAGAGTGGCTCTCTGATAGCTTTACTGGTGAGAGTAGCGTGACAGTGAGACACAGCAGGCTCACCTTAGAAAAATTAGGTTCCTATCTAAGTTTGTTACTGAGCATGGATCAATTAAATCTGCTAAGGTTTCTGATCGTAATTTTCTGAAATTCCTTAAAAAACTTTCTTTTTTTTTTTTTCTCTTTCTTTAAAATTACTAACACTTTCACTTTGACAGCATCTTTCTTCTGCAGAACTTCGGGGAAGGGGAGACACATTGTCCATTCAGCCTAAATACAAGCAGTTAATTAAAGTTACGTGCTCGGGGTAGATGCAGGTTATGGCAGGATGAATTATAAGAACATCTAACTTAAGAGGATGCCATGATCCAGAGAGTGTACATTGGCCTGCAAGGGATTTCCAGGGGGAGAAACAGGACTACAGATAGAGAAAAAGGAACGCTCTCTGAGGGCCTGACAGCAAGTATCAAAATCACTAATTCACTCTTATTTGTAAACTCAGTATTTGTGAAGGCTTTTTCCTTTCCAATCCTAGATCTCAGGCTGAGCAATAGCAAGGCTGTTATGAATCACTGTGCTGTCCTCCAAGAGAAGGGATGGTGCAATTCTTTCTCTTAACAACCCACACAGGGATTGGCTGCTATGGCAAAATGGTTGTGGTCATCACCTCCCTCTGTGGACCCTGCTGCTTTGGGCATATTCAGCGTCACTCTTGCTACAACCTCATATCCCCATCCCCTTCCAGAACAAGATCATAACAAGGACAGGTTATGAAGGATACAAAGATAAATTACCCTGTTAAATGGTGCAGAGTGTCTGGTGTCACAGAATTTAGAGCTCACCACACACCCACCACAGCATGGTGCCATGCCATGTTCCCATCTGTAAAGACCTGGCTCCCAAAGGTTGCTCTGTAGTTGTAAAATATAGTTATTGGGGTTTTCTTAGCCATTGGGTTATTTTTAAAGTTTCTGAAATAATTCAAAGGATATGCTGAAGTCCATCAAAGCATTATTACTGTAGCAGAACCTTAAAATAGGAGTTCCCTAGCTGGCCAGTGCTAAAATGTTGAGTGATGTATGTGAGAGTAGAAATCCCTCTGGTATAGTGTTGGAGGATTGCATAAGGTAAAATAACCCAAATCCAGAGCAGTTTCTCCCTTAAATGTTTCACTTGTTGTCCCTGGAACTGCAGTTGCATTTAATTCTGCACAGGAGCTGATTCATTCTTGAAGAGAAGCCAAGAGTGAAATAACTCATGAAATATGGACACCGAGGACACCAGGAGGAGAAGGAAAATTTGGATCAATTTTTTACAGTGGTGGAAATGCATCCAGTAGATTCTGGCTCCCATATCTCAGCAATGTTCATCTGTGGAAGCCCCAGTGATAAGATTTGGTTTCTGGGAGAGCAAATATTGGCAAAAGAATAACACGGTGGATAGGAAAATAAACAAACTCAAATTGTCCCAAACATCTTGCAGCAATTCTGTTCTTTGTTTTCCTGTGTTTAGAAAAAAATGGGTGATACGACTTGATCTGTGTAAAAATAAGGCAGAGGGAAGTGGTGTCTGCACCACATCTGCCCAGCTGTTCTCTAACAAGATGAAGATAACACAATTTAAGGGTGTGTTAATATTTCAGTACAGGCTTCTGCTTGGGAAGCTTTCAGACAACGAACAACTCAGTAAAGGGCTGTGCAGAGTAATTTTCCTTTCATAAAGAGCAATTAAAACTGCAGTAGTCTTATCTCCTCACAACTTTTTACTGTCTTAGGACCACAGGACACAAAATATTACTGAATAGGAGGTCAGAGGGATTGGTAGAAATCAATACAATGTATCTTGTGTTAAATGTCTTAGAATGTATTTTTCTGCCATATAAATATAACATCCCTAATGCTGATAAAGTATCATCTTGATAATCTATTTAAACACCTAAGAGACTTGAGTTTCTGTTCTGACATGCTCTGAATTTCAGTTTAAAAATGAATTCTGGTTTAACTGTCACCAATAGCCTAATGTAATCTCAAAGAAACAGGCATAGGCTATTCAAATATGTTTCCAATATAAGAGGGAGATTATCAGACAAAAAAAAATTGCTTCACAGTTAAAGACATAAATGTCAAGAAATAAGAAGAGGAAGAAAAAGTGTGAGAAATTCTGGGGGTTTTATTACATTTTTCTGGTTTGGGTCAATTAATCATAAATCATCATAATTTTAATAAAAAATAGTCTACAAAGCACAGTTAAAAAGCATGACTTAGTTCATCAAGATCTAAGAGGTCTTTCTTTGCTGCTGAAATTTTAATTATTCACTCTTTCAATATTCATAAGTCACCTCATTCTTTAAATTATGAGGTGAGCCACGCAATTACAAGATTTAAAAATGGGAAAGATAGGAAATTTAGGGTGCTCTCCTGTATTTAAGGATTTTATTTTGTTTTCCTGTATTTGAGAATTCGCAATAAAGATCTCTCTCCATTCCCAAGGTCTAAAGCCTCCCTGCCATAAAAACTGAAATTCTTATAGAGCTATATGACTTCAGTAAGTGAAAACTTATGAACCATGCCAGCTATTTCAAATCTCAAAAGTGAATGATGAGATATGGTCTCTGATTGTTATTAGAAAATAGAGTTTTAAATTTTCTCTTAGATCAATATTAATAATACTTGTGATACTAATATCTGAAGAGTTCACTAACTGGTAAATGATCTTTACAGTCCCTTCTATCAAAAACCATTCTATGATTCCACAAAATCTCAATTCGAGAACACTACAGAATATATTAGACACACTTGTAAAACCACTTAGATTTTTATTTTAAGGCTCAGGTCAGAAATTTCAAGCTTTCCTTTCCAACAAACTAATTTTGCAAAAAATTGTGATAGTTCACTCTGATATTCTAATGCTCAGGATGAAGTAAGTGTGTCAGTAGTCTGGAAATTCTTAAACTTTAACAGTAGACATCTTCTTTATAGTTTTCTTTTTTTATTTTCTGCCCCATTTTGTAGAAAAGCAGAGTTTACCATATCAGACTGAAGACCTATTTGTGCTTTCAGTGATATCCCTGCATAAACAGAGAAATCTTGAGTTGAAAGGACAAAATTGAAAGTTTTGCATAGGACATCAGTGCTTTTCTACTGCACAAATATTTGGCAGCTTTGCAATTCTCTTTTTTCTGCCTCTTTTAGACCCGCAAAGGTCAAACTCAGCAGCCTGAGAGACACAGAGAGGCTGTGGCAATTTTCCTTGAACAAGAGATGCGGTTCTGATAGCGGGATCACACAGCTCAGTAGTTTCATCAGCATTCGGATGCTTGTAGGAGTTCCTGTTCACCAAAAGGAACCTTTAAATTTATTGGTATTCTGCATATTTCCTTTCCTACTAAGCATGTTATGATCAGCTCTTGGGTTCTATGGGGTTTTTGCTTAGGACCACAGTTTTTGCTTTTCTTTAACCTGTGACTAGACTTTTCCATGAGAACCAGAAAGTTTCTAAATCAAGATCAAGATGTTAATTGTCATCTTGGTAGTTCCCTTATGTTCTGGTTATTTACCCCAAATATTGTCTCTTACAATCATAGACTCACTGAACAATTAAGGTTAGAAAATATCTCTAAGATTATTAAGTCCAACAGTATATCCATCACTCTTAGTGACACAGCTATAGGCTAACTGAGGCCCTGTTAGCACTAATTAGAAATGAATGAATATGTTTACTTTGTGCACTCTGAATTTATTTTTCCCCTCCTCTGAAATATTCCCAATGGGATAACCTTCAAGTCACACTGAGGATCTCTTTCTCCAAGTGTAGGAGGGAATTAGAGTATTGAAAAATGGCAAAATTTTAAAAATGAATTATGAGATCCTGAATGGTTCTTGGCATCCATCAAGATCACAAGATATTGTTAAAGCCCCCAAAGGGAACTAAGACACGTAAGTTTCTTGAGGAAAATTCTTGTCAGGAGCCTTGATCATAGGACGCCTCTCCATTTGTTTATATCCAGAAGTTTGAAAATCAGAGGACTATGAAAAACAAAGGGAATCTGATTACCTGCAAAACAAAAGCCATACACTTTATCTAGCAGTGTTTGAGAGAGACAAAGCAATGAAATGAGAAACACTTCCCATTTTGAGCTAAAGAGTTCAAAATAATTTGTATATTTGATCTACCTCCAACCCCAAAATCTGTGATGGATTTCTTTTCATAGTGGTGTCTAGCTTCTGTTTCTATGCATTAAATCCTTTGATCTTTGTCTCTGCTATATGAAGTAGACCCCTTGGGTATCTCTCCTCCATTACTTTCACTGAGGAAACACACTGAGGTTCTTTGCTGCTTAGGTTTGGAGCAGAGATGCTCTGTGAGGAGAGATGTCAACTATTCTTTAGTATTTATAGTCTATAGTTGATACAGTGGCATTCAGTCAAAGATTGGACTAGATGTCTTGGAGGTTTTTTCCAACCTTAATGAGTCCATGATTCTATTTCCATCCACAGCCACAGACACCAGGCCATGTAAACCAATGCAACTCCAGTAATATATATATTTTAACAATTAAACATTAGCTCTACCTACATTTATATAAAGAACTCTTTCCTTCTACAGGTTTCTTTAGCTACTTCAACACTGGTAAATCCCTGCAGAGTGCAGACAAAGATGACATTTTTTTTAAATGAGCAGCAATAAAAATTCCCCATAGCAAGTTTAAATCCTGATAATGTTGCACTTTTATTGCATTGTACTGAACTTTTACCAATCAGTCCAATTATGGGCTAATTCATTCGCATCACTTTGGAAAGCTTTTTTTTAAAACCCTATCTGATTTTTTGGCGTGTGAAATGCTTACAAAGGGAAGTTAATAAAAGAGCAGTTCATCTGCATATACAAAGGAAGATCATAATATAAAAAATTGCCACATTAGAGAAGTCTAGACCTTGACTATCTGTCATATATTTTTATAGCTTCTTATCACTGTGCTATCTGATTAAGTAGTGAAATGGTTAAGATAAATGAGACTTAATTAGCGGAACTGATACCTGTCTATTGCAAGTCTTTAATTTGCATCAGGGAGCTCTGATTTTCAGAAGGGGAAGCACACGCCTGCAGTCCTGCTTGCCTTTGAAATCAATGGGAGTTTTCCCTGCAGTGAAAACAAATGCTCAAGGTTTCACCTACAGCCAATTGAAACTTTTGCCCTCTACTCATCCCTTTGAATCACGAGCTAAAACATGGGGAGACAAGCAAATACCAGAGCTCTGAGACGGAGAGAGGAGAGGAAGAGCCTAGACTTGACTTTTAACACATCAGGCTGCAGAGCTCAGCAGCCTGCTGAGATAAATAAATTATGTCAGGAAAAGGGTTGGTGCAGATTATTTTCTTTCTCTCTGGAACAAAAGTGACCAAAATTTGGCTTTTTTTTTTTTTTTTTTTGAGCTTTGCTTGTGGAGCAAAGTATTTACTTTTATGCTCAGGGATTAGATGTCCAGTTGCCATCGGTGTCAACTATTTCAGTAGGATGGGCTGTAGCCTCACTTCCCTGCCAAACGCTCCCTGTGCAGAACAAACGATTTACCACAGAGCTCAGAGATGGGGTATTTACATTCATTTAAGTTTGGTATAAACATTTACAGAACATTAGGACAAATACCAGCATTCTCAGCTAAATGTCTGACCACAATTATTTCTGATGAATAAATGGCTTGTAGAACAACTCTGAGGCAGGAGGGGTTTTTTGCTTTTTTTCCTCTCAAACCAAAGGACTTTGAAAAAACAGTGCACTATGCAGCTAAACACACTGTGCAAAGGTTCACGTAGAGTTAAAGAAAACCATAGATGTTTACAAGATTAGGGAGTGAATATCTAGATTAAACCAGTTCATGTAGTCCTTCATCTGCTGTTCTGGTTTTTTCCTTCAAAATCTCACCTTCAAATCTGACCCTGACAGACATGCCTAAATCAGTAAAGATGTTTTGTGCTGACCAAGTACTTTTTAAGCCAAATATCATAAGCTGGCCACTGCAAAAGTATTTTTTCCACTGGAAATGGTGGCATAAGGGTTGTTGATTACAGCCTAAGAAACTATTTACTAAATATTCCTCAGAGACACCTGACTGTGAGAAAAGGAAGCCACATCAAGGTACCTAAGACTACCTCGTGTAAAGTGCACATTTTCTCAATTTTAGCACAATAAGCTAATGTATTCTTCATCACTATTTTAATTATTATTTTTATTTTATTTATAAGTTTACCACAGAGAAAAATTTCAGATACAAACATCTCTGTTCAGTGCTATTTGTGGAGCTTTTCTGGTTGTGACCAATTCATCTTTGTACAATCAGAGTCATTAAGGTCAGGAAAGACATTTAAGATCAAGTCCAACCATTAACCCAGCACTTCCAAGGACACCACTGAGCCACCACTGGTCCCTAAGTGCCACATCTACACATTTTTTAAACATTTCCAAGGGGAGTGATCCCACCACTTCCCTGGGCAGCGTGTTCTAATGCCTGACCACTGTTTCAGCGATGAACGTTTTCCTAATATCTGATCTAAACCTCTCCTGGCACAACTTGAGGTTGTTTCCTCTTGCCTGTTGCTTCACACATGGAAGAAAAGATCAACCTTCATCTGTCTACAAACTCCTGTCAGGAAGTTTTAGACAGTGATAAAGTTCCCCTCCAGCCTGCTCTTCTCCAGACTAAACAATCCTAGTTCCATGTTGGAGGGTACATCAACCACTCTGAACAGCATCTTCTAAAGGGCTCAGGTGTGACATTCCCTCTTATCTGTGCTACAGGAGGGGTTCATGTACTTTGAACAGACAATTTTGAGGGAACACTGAGAAATCAGGATTCAAAAATTCAGAGCAAGACCTGCACAGACACTTCCTAACTTAATTATCTAAGAAAAGCAATCACACTCTAGTCACCATGATTCAAAGACTAAAATAATAATTACAAAAAAAATTAAAATGGTCACTGTGCTTTTTTTCAGAATATTTCTCATAGCCAGAGCAATCCAGTAACTGCAAGATTCACTTAACGCATCAGAACAGTTCTGTTTTCAGCTCTGTCAGAGCAGGGAGCTTAACCTGATTTTCAGGCACCTTCTCCAAACGTGTAATTATGAGTCTATTGACTATCATGGGATGTGCCTTTCTTGGTTTCTTGGGGGGCAATTGTGTCTGATTACATCTTTTTTTATTTCACTAATTTAAAGTGTCTAATGAAAATGGTTTATTAATGGCTCAGCATTTCTGAGTGAAACTGTACTCTCTTTTTCTCCTCCCTATTCCTTTGGGCCTGTTCTTCATTCAAATACTTCATTTTCCCTGCGAAAATAATGTGTACAAGGCAGATAACTAAAGTCCCTTGACATTCCTGACCATTAAATGTAATTTATTACTCCTTTTCCCAAACACCCTAAATAGAAAGTTTTAACTGTTGATCTTGTTCAGATCCCAAATCCCATGAAGGATAGATCCTATTGTTCAGTAATGACAGAAGTCTGTAGGACTTCTCTTGATGCTTGGAAGCATCAGCTCAGAAGGCATGAGAACCTGGGAGCATCAGGGCTTTCTTAGTAGAAGAAGACATTTCCAGGTGGAAGGAAACTCATTATATTGGGTTTAAATCCAAAAACAGAGGCCCAGATGTACAGCAAGTTTTTGTTCTGGATTTGTTTGACAAACAGCACTATGGCCTACAAACCTTAGTTTTGAATTCCTGATTTCTATGCTCATCACTGACATAATTTTGGGCAGGAACATATTATTTTATTAAAAGAGAACAAAAATGTCATTAACACCTTGCATCACCTCATGAGCTACTGAGGTCAAGCTACTTTGCAGGATTTAGAAGCAGCCAGAAACCAAAAGAAAATGAGCTGTGAGCCTTTAGGTGAGGCTCAAATGAAAATCAAGACCCCTTTGCTCTCACTTATTTCATAGTGCAAAGAACGTACACTGAGTTTAAAAACCTGAATGCTTCACAGTGTTAGCATTTTACACCCCTTATCTGAAGGTGCAAAAGACTGAATGACATCCAGAAAGAGGATGAATCCTGACTGAAAAGTTGCACGCACATTCAGTGAGGGGGTGGGGGATGGAATTTTTATGAGCTCAGGATTTCTGTCAGCAGTAGCTTTAATCATCAGGTCTCCCCAAAAAATGAAGAATATTCATGCATACAATAATTAATACTGAACAGGAGATTTGTATCAATCTGACAGATAGGAGATGAAATTAACTGTGCTTTCATGTACAATTTTAAGTAGGTCAGATAAGAGCATCTATTGTAACCAACTTTTATTTTATAGATATACTCTGACACGTACAGACCCACATGCACACATAAAGTACATCTATGAAAATCTCACACACAGCAGAATCTCCTTAACCTGATGTTTGCAACCTGCCCAGTTCTTTCCCTGGATCTCATCACTTTTTCTCTCATTGATTCATGGGCTCTAAGGTCAGAGGGGAAGGTTGTAATACAAGCAGATGTTCTGCAAACACAGGACTTTGAATACCATGCAGTAGTTCCTACATTGCATGCTCTCAGCTACGGCTGGAGTGGAGCATGCTGCAAGTATTTAAATAAAGCAACTTATGCTGCATGGATTTTTGTCTAAATTTTATTCTTTTCACTCCCTCTTTGCAGAGTTAGGCTGGATCAGCATTAACTATCTAAAAGCCTTTCCTCTTTTAATAACATTCCCCACAAGGTATTGAGAACAATAGTAAAAATACAATTGACACAAGAAAAAATATGTATCAGAATATGGCATTGATATGATGGGGTTTAAGTTAACTTCATTCTCTGAAGATGTTCATTAGTAGTTCATAGCACTTGAATTTCCTTCAACAGATAATGGAAATGCAAAGAAAAGATGTCTCTATCCTTCAGTGTGATCTTCATGCACATTTTTAGCACACAGCTAAATTATAAAGAAATCTAAAGAAGTTTGCTTTGAAATGTGCAGACTCCTTTGCAGTGATGCTGTCTTACCTGTTTTCTAAACTGAAAGATTAAACCTGTTTTAGCAATTATTTAAGAACTCAGCTATTGGCTGTGTTGGCATATAACAGCTGGAATAAAAGAATTTATTTGTGTGTGAATTACCTAGGGAAAACATTAAAACATGAAACCAAACTCTGACATATTGTTTGCTAATACTTCATGTTAAATATCCTGCTCTACTTTTGCATCATTTGTTTTCATACTTGTCGAAAAAGAAGAAAGAAGGGAAATCGGAGAAGGGAAAGTAAGAAAAATCTCAATAGACACAAATTAGGATGAATCATTACAAAAATTAATTTAGTTGATTTTAAAAAAAGCTGGCAGTATGGGAAAATACATACATTTTGTTTTGAAATACTCAAGTAATCTACTGGGTACATGCCTGAAGTTATAGTGCTACAGCAATATGATAGAGTTTCAGAGTCATTAATCACCACTGTGTACTTAAATAATCATTCACATCATGTCCTTAATTACTTGGTGAACTAGTCCAAAGGCTCTCCAGGTCCGTGGCAAGTGTCTGTGTGGGATTTAAGTTAGTTCTCTAAGTGATTTTCAAGTCTCACTCCCAAGTCAATAGAAAGATAGAACAAGATCAGAGACATTTCCCACCAGCAATCCAAGTAACCCCACAGCTCCTGTGGTCCAGCTTCAAGGAGAGGGGTCTGCAGAGCTCTTACTTAAGATATTCCCCACCCAGGGGCTGGAAACAATTTTTGGGGTGATTCTCTTCTGGTTGGAGAGTTTGCAGATGGCCCTGAGAGCTTGCAGGAGAAAAAGAAAAGGTGTCAACAGTGTGCAGTATATATGGAAATTAGGCAAAGTGACCTTGTGCT
>JAOXXN010000265.1:3216776-3227172 GCA_026770055.1 Myrmophylax atrothorax
GATATTTAGTTGGACTGTTGCTCCTAAAGAATGTTCCCCACCCCTGGAGGTGTTGAGGACCAGGCTGGATGGGGCTTTGAGCAACCTGGTCAAGTGGAAGTTGTCCCTAACCACAGCAGAGGCTCTTGGAACAAAAAGGTCTTTAAGGGCCCTTCCAAGCCAATCCATTCTGAAGAGTGTCCAGTTAAGTGTCTGAAGGTAGGTGGAATAAAGATCTACACTTCTGAGCTACCTGCAGTACCCAAATCTTCAGCCAAGGTAGTAGAGGGGGTGGGGTGGAGAGTGACTTGGAAGTCAAGTGCTTGGAGGGCTGTGAGAATATAATAATTACACACTGTAATTCCCCCTGTGTGTGAAAAAAACATGTATCACAAAAGCAAGGGGGGAGAGGGTCAGGACAAGTGAGTTGCTTTTAATTTTTTCTTCTTCTTGTTAAGAAACTTTATTTTTTCAAAAAAGTCCCGTTTGGTAGCTGCAACCTTATCACATGAAGATCAATAGCTGAAACCAAATGAGAAAGAAGGTGAAATTGTCTAGACTGAATGAATCGCAGGCAGCACGGGGAAAAGTAAATTGGAAGTTTAGCATTCTTTCATTTTTAATAACCTGCAGTATTATCGATGATGTCTGTAATTAATTTTTTTGAGATGTTCATTTTAGATCAATAGTATCCTCATGAAACAGGCAAGGTCATTTATCATATTTAAAACAGTGAAGTTCAAGCTCTGTGGTGAAATCATACTAACTGACATTAGTGAGGATGCAACTCCACTATTTCCTATTTCTCTTTTTATTTTGGTGAAGTCATACACCAAATTATATACTTTAAAAAAAAATGTTGAAATGGTGCAGTTCTCCTCTTCTCCTTCCCTGCAGCTATACATTTGAAGTGTGGAAAATGAGTGTTTGGGAAGCTGAGAGCAACTATTCCTGAAACTGTTTCACTTCTGGTTCTCAGGGAAGTTATTTTCTGTAGAGGTGCTAAAAATATTGGCCCTCAGAATAGCATGAGCTGACTGCTGCAAACACTGTAATTTAAAGGACTTCTGTGCTCTTGGGTCACACTTGATAGTTTCATGTGGGCATTTTAGGTTTTTCCTTTTAAATATTTCTTCTTGAGATACAGGCTTTGACTCAGTTGACAGAAAAATATGAAATTCAATAGTCTGCATGTATGATCTTTCTACTATGAGCATAAGGACATATTATCTGGTCTCTCCTCTCCAGATAAAGCAGCTCTGCCCATGGCAGAGTCAGTGTCTGGTGGATCAGCCCCCTAACTAGCTTTGCAGCTAAATGAAGCCACATTTCATAGCGGGGAAACTGATCCTGAGAGAACCTGCAGGTAAATTGCTTCTGAAACTGATGTCAAATCAAGGACAGCCCTGAGCATGAAACCAGAACCCCTGCAGCCTCCTCAGTGTATGACCCAGGCTTGGGCTGTGTATTACATGTGTTTGCACCCTGGACTTCACCATCTCACCTTTGTGATTGAAGTATTAAATTGAGCAACATCCATTTTGCTGTAGAGCTGCTGGGAATACAGTGCTTCAGGATCACTACTGGACTGAGCTCAAATTCAGTCCACACCTTACTGCTTTCTTATTCAACTTCTTTTAACTCCTTATTCATTCCTTTCTGCTTCCTTTCTTGACCAAACACTCAGTGAATAACCCTGGAATCATCAAAACATCACAAAGACTTGAAATGTCTCTGTAAGCACCCTGAGCATTACAAGTCAAAAATACCCAAGATGACCTAAGACATATTTCTTTATGGTTTTGTCTAGAAAGCTGAGTTTTACAAGGGATCCACCCGTCATAGTTCCTTTGTTGTTGTTTATTATGATCATATAAATGAGCAAAGAGTGCTGTATACAACACATTAGATTGCAATAAGAGAAGCTTCGAATGAGCTGAGCCCTGGCTCCTCATGTGAAGGGAGGGGAAGAAGTAAAGAAAAATAAAAGTTTGATTTTGTTTCCTTGCTACTGATGTGGGAGAAAAAGTGCCCTGTTTTTATAAGATGGTTCTACCTGATGTTTTGAACATGGTATGCCTGGGAGACAGTGGAGCTGTTTGCTCATATGCTAAGAATGATTTTTCTATATAGGAAACCTGAACATGTTATACATTTTTTGTGACTTTAATGTTTTTGATATCTAAAGTTCATGAAAAAGCCATGTAATTGGTAGAGAACTGTTTTTTTACTGGCATCAAGACCCCTAATCTTTGAACATTAGAATAATTTTGCATCTAGCCTGGGGTAAATTAGTTTCTTCAGGGTTTGGGGTTTTTTTCAACTTCTCAGCATTATTTATTTTCAATTTGAAATTCTTTTAATATCAAAGTGGGTGTAATTAATTCTGTTTCTGATGATCTGAAAATTAAAATGAAAAATTACAAATAATATATCAAAGAACTTTCATAAAATATACCTGACCAAAATAGTTCAGGTTTACTGCACCTACATATCAATTTTTGTGGGGATTTTTCCCCCTGTATATAAAAGCCATGCTTTAGTGCCATCTAGTGCACTGAGGAATCACAAAAGAAACTTCCTTCAGTGTTTATGCTTTTGCCTTGCAATAAACACTTTAAAACTCTAGATTAGAGCCTTGGCCATCATATTAAGTAAACAGTGAAATGACTCTTAATTACCTATTTGGAGCCTGACTAAGTACGGTCGATGGTGAATGTAAAGTAGTTTCAGGTCTTCTCTCTCCAACCATCACTGAAACTGAAAAAGACTCAGTAGTTCAGATTTAATCTCTTTTCCTCTGGAAAATTAGAAGTGTCTCAAAAGAATTCTAGCTTTCAGCTAAATATAATGAGTTTGATACCTAATTTTGGCATACACAAAATATGGTATGTGCAGAGCCTGGGTTTTTCCTTTTCCTGTAACTGAATGAACATTAATTCTCCTGATAATGGGAAGAAAAAAACCCCAAAACACTACAGTAAAAATACCAAAAGCCCACTGGTGCACAGAACAGCTAGCAAGAATAAAAATATCATAGACTCATAGAACCATAGAAGGGTTTTGGTTGGAAGGGACACTAAAGATGATCTACTTCCATTACCCCTGACATGAGCAGGCAAGGCAATATTCAGTATTTTTCTTTTCGTGTTTCTTTTTTTATTTGTTTGTTTACATGTGGGGTATTTGTGTTTGTTTGGGAGCTTTTGGTTGATTTGTTTCTTTTTGTTTTACTTTCTGATTTTGTCAACACAAAATCAAAACTGATCTTGCAAGTCCATGAAAAAAATCTGAATGACGTTTCAGTACTGGATTGCTCTTAATTATACTAAACTCAGGATGGTCACTCTAAGAAGAGAATTTGGGCCACAGAATCTGCCCAGATAGTTGTCTCACTGATGTTCTCTTTGAGTTTTGGAGTATTACATCTGTTATCAGTATTGGCACTCTGGTGGGATGTGTGTGATTCCTAAATGACTAGTAAGGTTTCAGAGGATTGGATCAGATGATCTGAGCCTGGGTATTTTTATTGGACAGGTCAGATGATCTGCTGAAAGCACTCAGATCTTTGGAGATTGGTACACTGATTACTGGCACAGATTTTACAGCAGGTACACACAGGTTGTCAGGTTCGACAGTTCCAGTGCTTGCAAACAGGTGGAAGATTTACCCCAAATCAGGGACAAGTCACTTCTGTGAAGTTTTTATTGTCAAAAGGAGAAGTGATAGCTTTGATCAAAAGGTGAGACTCTTTCTAAACATCTTCCAAAACTGATAATCTCTGCTGATTCCCTGTGTATGTCTCTGATAAAGATTTCTCTGCCCTCTTTTTTTTAATAGGTACTTTGAGTCTAGTACAGCAAAACATTTTGGTGTAAAAGCCAGATACAGGCAGCAAGGTATCTGAGTTCATTGCCTGGGTGGCTCAGTGACAGCTGAGGGTCAGGATAGAGGCACAGGAAAAAGCTGAAATTTCCCCATGAGGAAAGCAGCAGCAATCAGTGGCAATTTCAGCATCACGTAAGGTCCTCACAACCCATTTTCCAAGGTAATAATAATAATAATATCTTTCTTAGGCCTTTTTGCTGACCAGCAAGCACTGATTAGGAGGTGGAGTTGAGCTGAAGCACAAACTCCCTTTGCGAAATGGGGCAGTGTGCATTGCTGCGGGGTCCTGACCTCCTCTTGGACTTGCAGGAGGAAAGTCATGACAATAAACCCCTTCCAAGAACTCATGTGGTGGGCAGCAATTCCAGGAGTGAATGGGAAGGAGGAGAGAAAGGAAGATGGTGCACTGAGATGCCGTCTTAGTGCATGAGACACTGCCTCCACTTCCCTGATGGCACAAGCGACCACAAGTAAATTCTTCATGCTGATGGTTACAGGACTTTCAGACTCCCAAAAGTTGGATGTAGCTGTCCTGAAATGATAAGATCCTTCTCCCTCAATAAACAACCTTCAGGAGTGCCAGGAGCTCTGCTTACCAGTCACTGCTCTGCTCCTGCCTAGTAAAAAGAAAAAAAAAACTAATGGTGATGGTGTTAAGAGAAATGCATTTGTCAGCACTCTGAATTTTAATGTGAGCTGGCAGCGGATCTCAGTGATAAAGAAAAAGTCTAATACGGATGGTAATTTTGCAGAGACCTTGCTAACATGTGTTATCCACTGGCATTCTTTTGTTCACCGCTGTGAATTATCAACTGACTCAAGGCAATAAAGGGAAAAAAAGTTGTATTTCTCACTGTGTCACTTTAATAACGTCATCCAAAGCGCAGTGCAATAATTTAATTTTGCAGAGAAAACACAGTTTATTACATTTCTGGCCCTCTCCTCCCCAGCATTTTGTAGACAGATCTTCAGCAGTGATTGACCAAAAGTTTTGATTCATGATCAGCCACAGGGTTCCACCAAATACCTAAAACATTTATTTCTCTTGGAACAAGAGGAAACCATTACATTTCTTAATCTCCCGGTAAGGAAGCTTAATCCAACACATGGTCTGAACCAGCAATTACCATAGAATGTACAAGCAACCCTGCAGAAAACTTGGGATTAAACAACCCAAGGGAAACTTTTCCTCTTACCCTTTGTCAGTTACAGGTAGATATAGCAAAGTGCCTCTATGCAAAGCATCTTGGCTAAAAATAAGGAGTTTATACAAAATTAATAATCATAACATTCTGATATTGTTACTTTTTTTCCTTGTATCAGCAAATGGGAACATCTGGTGATTATTTGGGGTGCTATTTTGCTAGAAATTAATTGCAGCATTGCAGCAAATACACTGAAGGAGGGTATTTATACTCTTCACCTCGTGAAATTTCAGATTAAGTTGTTAGATTCAAAAACCAGCTACAGAATGAAGATGCAGTTCCTTCCCTGATTCATTTTAAATATCCAGCAGTTTAGGTTATAATCATTTCTCTCAAAAATCCTGAGCCATTCTCCTGAATCTTGCTGCAGTTTTGTCGGGCAGTAAGGAATTCCCCAGGTTTTGCAGGTGAATAGGAATTTTCTTGATGAGGCATAAATACATTATCTTCGACCACTAGAGCAGAGGATCTCAGAAGATGTCTCACTAAAGCCCTTTACACTGGCCACAGTTTACAACAATCAGCAGAATTTAGCCTATTAACTCAATCACTCTGTACACCAGAAATCCCCGCTGTCCAGCACCCCTAATTAAGCATTACTTTTGGAAAATGTGGAAAATAACGTTTAAAGTCATCATTAAGTGTATTGCTGGGAGTGTCATATAAATATCTTATTTACAAAACCATTGGATACCATATGTTCAGGGGAAGATGTGCCAAAAAGTGCTAATTACACTGTTACTTAATGCCAATAAGGTAATTACACTCAGCCCACTTAAATGCTCTCTGCAATCTGGGTTGCCTCAGCAGGTAAGGAAGGATTACAGCCACCCAAAAGTGCACATCAATGCCCTTTCCTTCAGGCCCTGGGTGTTGAACCAGACTTCTGAGTAGGGCCCAGCCCATTAGTTCCCTCTGTTCCTCCTCCATTTTCTAGTGGCTTCTCTTTCTGCTCCACTCAGACACTCACAAGATTTTTCCCTAATGCAGAAATGCCTTCAAGGAAATTTCTTTCGCTCCCTTAGTCTTCCTTCTTTAAGGACTTTCTGATCTTGTAAGATTCCTTTGGTCTATGGGTTATCTTCTGGTTCCTGGGAGAGAGGTGACCATCCCTTGAACTTGTCTCATTCTCCCCAGCAAAGCTCTGAGCACTCCTTGCCAGGGTTTCTTGGCTGAGAACTTCTTTCTACAGCTCCACTTTGAACTCTTTGCTTAGCATTGATATGCTGTGTTCAGCAATAGGATTTCTGCTCAAATCATTTTCTATTTCTTGAATCAATTTCTGGTCAGAAAGCCAACCTAGAGGCAAGGTACTAGCATAGATATGCATATATAAAAATATTAAAAATAGATTATATATATATATGGACTGTATATACATATAAAATGCATATTTAATATAATATAAATATATAGATATTTGGGACCTTCCTGGAAAGTTGACAAAGATCTGCACTGACATATAGCTGTGGGGCAGCTCATCAATATATATCACGAGGCTGATACACAGATCTAATCCCTATGATTTTGTAGGCAGCCAAATCACCAGATAGAGTAGTACTGAGTGTTGTACAGAACTTGCATTAAAAAAAAAAAAAGTGAAATATACTCAGTAATCAGTGGCAAAATTTGTCATCACTTTAATGCAGCCAAGAGGCAAACAGAGACAGTTTAACAGATGTTTCCATATTTAAGCCAGAACAAACAGAACAGATGAATTTCCCCACTTTCTCCTCAGGAGCAAATGCCAGAAATTTCTGGGTCTGAAATTTCCCTATGTAACACAAAGGAAAAAACAATGTTTTGTTCCGCCCAGCAGCAAAGGCAATGTATGGAGCAGTGGTGAGCTCAAGAACCACAAAGCAGTCTGTAAGTTCAGGCTGCTTGGGGAGAACAGTGAGGCCCATCAGTGCCTGATCACACAACTTATAATTTAAGCATTTTAGAAATATTACACACTACTGCTATTAAACAGAAATACCAAAGCAGGTTCTCTGCATCAAATTTACTTTTTTTCCCAAACTGTGGGGCAGGTTGAACATGGTGTCTTTTTTTCCCTACATTGCATGGTTTTTGGGGAAAAAGGGATGAAATGTGTGCTCTCTTGCAGCCCGTGCCATGCCACTGACTGCAGAGTGGTGTCCCAGGGCACACATCAACCATGGATATAGCCCAGAGGTCACAAGCTACCTCTCAAATTGCAGGACTCCCACACTTAATTCACTGCTCTAATTATACCATCAGCTGTCATTATTCCTGTTATTCAGATCTGTCATCCTGACCCAGCCAGGAGGGCTGGCAGTGAGCTGCTGCCCTGGCTCTGATTCAGACATAAAGGAGAGGAGGAAGGGCTGCAGCATCCAGGGATCTTGCACCTGAGGTAGCAAAATGGAGCTGTTTTGAAGCAGCTGGAGGGGAAACTCCTCTGACAGCAGCTTGTCCCCTGCTTCGGATGGGAGGTGCTTTCACAAATCTGTTTCCTCCTTACCTTCGTGGGTACCAGGGGTTGTTTTTTTCTCATTTTTCTCACTCTGTGTGGCTTCAAGCCTACTAAAACTTGTTCTCCAAAGCAAAGAGGTCTAGTCTGATGAAGAGGGGTAATCACCATTGTGCAAACCACCGTGTAATGTCACATATTCTTGCTTTACCTGCAGCCTCTCCTATGCATTGCTCCACTGCGAGCCTTGCGAGGGCAAACAGGGAGAGCAAAGGGTTAATTAAGGCTCCCGCTTTCCCCAGCTCCTGGTGAGTTTGTGTGGGTTTGTTCTTTCCTGAGCACCCACCGCTCTCCACCTCGGAATAACCCCTTCCTCAACCTTGACTCAAAGGTTGCCGGCTCAGTGATTCACCCCGGCTTTGCCACCTGCTTTCACTGGAACTGGCAGATGAAACCCCGGCCGAGAGGAGCCCGCGTGGGGGGCGAGGAGAGATGCTGTTCCCACCAGCCCACTCCTCCCCAGGGTCCCAGCCCCGAGTGACAGCTGTAGGGTTATATTTATCCCAGGTGTGCAGTTAGCATCTGATATTAAAAAGAGGTAGGGGGAAGAGAAAGTGCCCTTCCTTCATGGGACGGCTACCTCCTCTGTTGACATTTTGAAGGTTTTACAGTCATTAGACCATCTTCACAATTACCTCACCCAAACTTTGTTGGAGCTTAAACCCATCTTCCCTGTGACAACAATTTCAGCCCTGGCAGGATCTAAAAAAGGGTTTTAATCCTAGTTATTTTCTGTTCCGCTTAATTGCCTTACCCAACACTTATATTTCATATAAAGACAATCCATCTTTCCCCCACTTACTTCTATAATAATCATTATCCTCCTCTGCAGAAATTAAAAAAAAAAGAGGAAAAAATGATGGGGGTTATGACAAAACTTGACATTGAAAACAGACACTCAAATTATAGATATCTTTGAATAATCCACAATATTTTTCATAGAGTTCCTTTCTGGAGCTAATGGAGCTTAAATAAGAGATGTTTCCCCCCTCCCTTCATCATACAGCTTCCCCTCGCCTTTGCTCTTCCACTGTGAGGATTCCATGAATAATCCCAAAAACAATATTTAGATGACTGAAACATCAGAGCGTAATGTTACTGTATAATACAGCATGTCCAGAACGTTCCTCTGGGATGGAAATCTTTTATTTTCAATATATTAAAGGAGAAGTAAATATTGTTGTGGGGATAAAAATAGATGCTTTGAAAAGCTGTTTTACATTTTTACCATTTTGTTACATTGATGTCACGTTTGTTGGAGCATCATCAACTGTCCTAAATATTTTTGGGGAACAAATTCCTATCTTTTCATGATAGTTGTGCACCAACCTGCATCTGTCACGTTCTCCCTACTCTTTTCTCCTGTTTCATTTACCAGGGGACCACCAGACCAGGAACCATTTATGCAGCCTACTAAAAACATTGATATGTTTTCCTTAATCTCCAAGACAACCAGAACTACTTCTGTTGTCTTTATCTGGAATTTCCATCATCTGTCAAACAGTGAAGACATACTCTGTCTTTTACCTCAAACTTTTATCCACATAGATTAGGATTTTTTGTTTCAAATTTGGTCTTTTACAGAGTCCTAATCCAAAAATGAAGAACTGAAATATTCTTAGGCTTGCATGGACTTGCTGTTATCCCAGGGATAATGATGCTGTGGCAGCAAGCACTTTTTTGAGCAAGATTGAGATATTTTGGGGACAGCTCCTTGCTCTTCCCCAGACTCTTTTCTTGGCTATGGGCAAGCCCCACCATTTCACCAGGCAACAGTTTATCATCTCCAAAACAGAGTTGACAGCAGATATTAATTCTCTGTCTCACAGGCAGATGATGTGAATAAATTCGCAAAGAAATGTTCTGGGCACGTCTTCACCAAAGGGGCTGTGGTTCCCGTGGAGATTCCCAAGACATCTCTAAACTGGCCCATGTAGGTACCAACAGCAGCCTCTCACACAGCACAGACCACACTACAGACCCACTGAAAGGTGAGCCCAGGTATGGCAAAATTACAGAGCAGACACAACAGTGAATCACGTAATAAGCAGAGGGTTAAAGACAGATACATTGCTTGTCTTTTAGACACCAGCTCTATGGCATTAATGTGGTAAGAGTAATAGAAAACCTGTTATTAACTAGTTTTGTTTTCAGATCAACCTACTTCTCACATCCATTAAAAACTTGAGGTGTGGTAAATTAGTCTTGACAAGGGTGGGTTTATTTTTGCTGGGCTTTGGTTTAAATAGAGCTACTCTTAACTCTCATTTCCCACTGCATCAATGTCTTGAACAAAGGGGATATTTTTTTCTTTCCACGTGTAAAAATAAAAACATCTCAGTGGAAATTTGCAGGTCATGCAGCCAGTTCACTGACCCAGTCAGCTGGCCACCTTCTCTCATGCAAAATGTTTCACGTGAACAGCTCTGGTTTTATGCCTTGTAACTTTTTCATGTGAGTCACGACAAGTGATTCATATTTCTTTGGTATTCTCCAAAGATCATACTTAGAAATCGGATTCTTAGAAATTTTTCAGTCCCTCGTGTAGGAGGTACTGTGGGTGCTGTACTCAGGTTCATTATGATAATGCAATCTCAGACAGTGTCACATAAGCCAGTTTACAGTAATAAATAACAATAATCACGAATTCATTAAACTCTTCTGCTTCCAGTACGAAAAATGTACAGCAGATCCAGGAACAAATTGTTTGAGAGTTAAACATGTTTGACTCTTTCAGACATAACTTCCTCATCCGACCTCCAAATGAAGTGATTGTTAAAGAAATGGATTCCTAACATCGTTGCCTACCTCTCCATAAAAATTGGTA
>JAOXXN010000265.1:3227182-3242530 GCA_026770055.1 Myrmophylax atrothorax
ATATAAATAAACAATCTAAATATTTGAGTCACAGACTGGAATATGGGATCCGGACTTGAGTCTGTCTCGCGAGTGGACTTCTGCTGAGACTTAAGGCAAATTACTGAGTCCCTGTAATTCCATTTTCTCCTATTAAATGTGCTACTTGTTAACATTTTTCTTTGTTTTGATCCTGTTCTACAAGTGAAAGAAGAAAGATTAATTGTTGAGTCTACACCAGTGGTTAGAAAAGACAGTAAAGTGATGAGAAAGAAGGGTTGGGGGATGCTCATGATTTTGGCTAAGATTGTTCAATACATCTCTTATGCAGCTGAGATTCAAATAATAGTGAAAAAATATAAAATTTCCAGTTCTTTTTCAGTAAGAGAATTTCTGTAGTAATTATTAATGCTTTGAAATTGAAACGTGGTGATGATCTAATTTGAGGTGCTTAAGTGCTCTGCAAAGCCTAAAGATGTACAAAAATTTCCTAATTCAACTATCTCTGTGCTCTTTCACTCTTCAAGAGTGAAACCCACAAAAAGCGATGATAATGGGGAACTGGGGTGAAAGAGGGAGGAAATGTGTGCACATTAAAATTAAAAAAAAAAAAAGGAAAGCAAAGAGAGTGGGTTTTTCATCTCTGTGGAAATTCAGATACAAGATGAAAGTTGGCTGGTGTTTTCTAAGTGGCCTGAACTGGCTGGTCCATGCAATTTCCACTTCTGTTGATAAAGTCATCCTGTGTCAAACCCTCAAAAGATACTAATACACAGAGGAGGGCTGGTGGGATATTTAACTAGCAGAAGGGAGTTTTAGACTATAATCTCTGCTCCCAGATTTTTACATTTTACTTTAAAATTTTCTTAGCAAAATAAAATAAAATTTTTAAAAGCACTTGGCACTTTAAATTAGCAAAGTTCTCTCTTGGATCTAATCTACTGACATGGCAAGTCCTTGCTGATTGCCCTTGGATTCATGGCAGCTCTGCTAACTCTAGTGTGTCCTTGCTGCTTGGACCTCGCTTTGCAATGAAAAAATAACATAGGTTTGGAGATTAACACAAAGTTCATGATTCAGATATTTACCTTTAAGTAACACAATTTACTGTAACTGCAACTGCAAAGATCATTGTAAAGTTTAGGGGGGTTTGCTAGAATGATATAAATCAACTTGGTGAGGGATGCATCTGTTAGTGTAAGGTACCCCCTCACTGTGGCCAACAGCCACCTCCAAACTCTTGCACCAAAACTTGACATGGAAGAGTTTCCTGAAATCCTTACAGGGTGCCTTTCAACTTCCCCCAAAACTTAACTTTTGTTTTTAACTGAAAACTGGGACCATAAAAAAGTGTTCTGGTGAGAATATGCTGAAAATCTTCATTGTGAGGGAAATTATGATTATTTTTTTTTTTTTTTTTTTTTACTTAGCTATTCGTCAAGTTGTACATTCAAGACAATGTTTTTTGCTTGTGTGCAGCTCTTGGGATTCTCAAAGGCATCAGGACCTGCTGTTGCCTTGTTTTTGCTATTAGGTACCCATTGCCTGTTTTATGTGTTTTATAAATACAGTAGTAAATACACAAGCATTTTGGTTATTATTGGACTCAATTAACAGAATGAAAGAGGATCTTTCCTTGGCCTTATTGAAATTTGGAGCAAACATTAGGGGAAAAAGAACTACCCATCACAAAAGTCTGTCTATCTACTATTTTAATTTTCTTCTTTTCATATAATTTTTTGATATTTTAGTTAAAAAATATTTATCATGATATTAACATTTATGCTCAGGTGTCATTCTTAAGAAATTTTTAGTCTTTGCCAATTAACTCAGAAACATTTGTTTAGAGTCAGTAGAAGTAGGTCCTCCCCAACAGTGACAAATGCATTAAAGGTTAAGACAATGTCCACCACTATCTTAAGTAAATACTGTCAGTCTGAAATCTCCTTTTAAGGAGGAGATAACCAAACCCACTCAAGAAACAACAGCAAACAAAGCAAGACAAGGTAAACTCACATTAAAAGAAATTAGTACCTGAAAAACAGAGTAACAGCTTAACAAGCTACTGGTGCAGCACAAATCTCCTCTAAGTACCAGGAAATAAGCCATTGAAACTTCATCACTAAAGTGAAGGCCCCACTTGTAAAACTTCAGATAGCTACAAACTCCTTTGATTCGATGCAAATTAGACTTGATTTTTTTTAAGGTGCTATTTGCTTCTAATACACCCAAGCAATAGGTGAGCTGAGAAAGAGCAGGGATGAGCAAACATAGGGCAGCATAACGTCCCTGTGCTTATATATTCATTCAGGATGGGCAAATTTTAAAACAACAATAACAACCCTTAAGTGTTCGTATTTCTGTTTACTTTCTCCTTTCATCTTCTGGCATTGGGTGATGTTTAGTGTGAGATCTTGTTAACCGCTCCAAAGTCTTTCTGCTTTGTAATCTTTACTTCAGAGTCACTTGGTATTTCCAACATGAAATAAGGTATTATACCAACACATGGAGAAGTAATAATAAAACTTCAGTTATGGCTAAATAAAAAGATGGATTCCTTTTCAAATTACATCTTCCCTGGCATATGCAACCCACTGCTGACTGTCTGGTCTGCTTTCTCCTCGATACATGATCTATGGACAATACAAAAACTGTTTCAACTCCCAGTAAGAGGCTTAAGTCTGTAGCTCAGACTATAGGATCCCAGAGACTTTAAGCTCTGAATGGGTTATTGGATCAGCTAGTCTGACCTTCTATACAAAGCACGCCCTTACATGCCATTCAGCTACCTCTGCAAGAAATGTTGCAGATTGTTTGACTAAATCAGGACTTCCACCTTATGAAACACATCTCTCTCAATGTGCATGCAAAAAAATATGCTCCACTTTCTGTGATAGCATATGTCCATGTTCAGGCAGCCTTGCCTAAAAGTAACCATCTCATTTGTAATGTAAATTTATCTATTGTCAGTGTGTTGCTCCAAAATTTCTAGACTGATCTGGGGTTGTTTAAGCAACTTGTCACAGCATACCATCCTAGGCAATGATTTGGCTTGATATGTCATAGAATCATAGAATCTTAGAATCCCAGAATCCCCTGAGCTGGAAGGGACCCACAAGGAACACTGAAGTCCAACTCCTGACTCTGCAGGGAACAGCCCCAATAATCACACCATGTGTCTGAGAGCATTGTCCAAATGCTTCCTGAGGCTTGAGGCTGTGACCACTTCCCTGAGGAGCCTGTTCCAGTGTCCAATTACACTCTGGATATTTCCTAATATACAATCTAAATCTCTTCTGACTCAGCTCTCTAAAGATTCTTCCATATTGACTTAATATATTCTCTCCTTTTCCTTGGTAATGATGGGCCCTTTAAACTGTAGCATTTCAGGATGTCTGTTCTTGAGCTGCAACTTGCTGCTCATGGCTTTTTGGGCCTTGGTGGGTTGCTATTAACTTGAAATTGCCATACAGATTTGTGCTGAAGAAGTGCTGCAGACAACTGAAAGCCAGCAGGGAGCTGCTGAAGCACTGGCCCATAAAAGAAATAGTTGGAGGGGCTAAAATCACAGTGAAGCGTTACTTCATATTTTCCCTGTTTATGTAGGACATGCTGAAGCATGTGATGCCAGGTTGAAAAGTAAACATGTCCAGGTACCAATCCCAGTTTGTTGCAAAGATGCAGTAAATTTGGCACAGTTCCACTGTATAAACATGGAAAAGATGTCAAAAGTCTACTTTTCTACAGGTCCCAATTCTAATTGCTTTGTGAGGTAATATTTGCAAGGGTTTGGGCCATAATGAGCTCATGAGTACGAACCTGTGTAAAAATACACAGGGAGATCCTTCCATAGTATAAAATTTCCATTCTTGATGGCTATGTAAATACAGAGATTTGTGCCTACTAAACCAAGAAGACTACAGCCGAAATACAAGTAGATAACATATTCATTAGCCTTCTAGGGGGTGGCTTTATTTTTAATGAAAAATGGAGTGATAATGGCAGATGAAATAAGCATTACTGTGATGGAGACAGGGAAATGTATTGCTATTTGTTAACACAGTCTGAGCAGCATTTACTTTCGTCTTCTCTGAGTTTCAAAATCAGTCTTATCAGGGAGACAGTTACAGATTCCCAGGAAAGAATTCATGTTCAGTTGTCATGGAGTTGGCCAATTTTTCTATAAGCCCGTTGCCTGGTGTAAAGCAGGGTTGTCATTCTTCTGCATGATGGCCAGCAAATTGGAGCCAGCTCGAGCTGAGTCCCTGGGGATCCTGGTACTGTAATTATGTCACCACTTAGTGGAATAATGAACACTGATGGGTTGAAATGAATCCTGGTCCCAACAGATTGAACTTTTTAGCCTGTCCTATATCAGCCATCTCATCATTTCATATAGAGTTTCAGTAAAGTAGAGGGCAAGGCCAAGTTCAGAATGGCACCCTTAACAGAGATTGGCATTAGTAATTTCAGTTTCACTTATTTATCTGAGAACAGTTTTTTATTGCTATTTATCCAGCTGTACTTTAACACTTTTGGCCAGTCTTGAAACCATTTTTTTTAAATTAATCAGACTAAAGTTGTATATGCTGGTTGCACACAGTAACACCAGTTATTAATTTCTAAGATCATTGTGAAACTTCTCTGTATTATATCATCTATCTCTAATAATGGAATTAATTATATTTATCTTACAGATTTGCCCAGTGTTAATTTCTGATTGCAATCTGATAAGGGAAATTGCTGTATGGCAGAGGACTGGCTTTTTCAGTGTGGTTAAGGTGGGACCAGTTTGTTCTCTGACTCATGGTTTTGACAACTCATCCTCACCCTCCCTTTTTTCATTTTAGTGGAGCAAACATGGTCCACTGAAAATCACTGGTGTGTGGCTAAGTGTGTGGCTGTATTGCCCTCTAGTGCTGACCCTCAGAGGAGAAGTGCTATTGTTACCACAGTTAAGGACTGCAGGTATGGGTCCTTAGGTCCTCTCCTGAGAGGCAGCATGACTGTGGCTCAGGAGATTATATGTCCTGTCAGATAAGAAGTTCTAGTGTGAGAAACCCCAGACGCCAGCGAAAAAACACCTGCGATATGCTTAAAAGAGTTTAAGGGTCCTATTGGTTAAGTTGGAAGGTTTTTTAGATGGTTGATATTGTTTTTTCTGTTTTCTCATTTTTGGTGTGAGATCAGACAGATGAAGGCTTTTCAAATGTTTCTGGGGTTTTTTAACAGAAAACACTGAAATCTGAAAACATCACAGCCTACAAATGTGGACCGTAGAGGGAATGTTTTCTTCAGCAAGGATAGCACTCTTCATCAAAGTGAGGATCATCCTTCCAGGATCATTCATCAGGACCTACAGGGTAAGAAAACTGTATTGGACAGAGAAAATCAAGAGTCAAATTATTTCCTACCTGATTCAGTACAGGATCTTTCACTTCCTTCATCCCAACAACAGCATCCTAAAATCAGGACTACTGGTTACATTGACAGTAAAGCTGACAGCATTGAGAGTATCTCTCAATTGTACCACAAATTCTAATTTTCTTTTCTATATCATTCTGTCTTTCTTCTGCCTTTCAACAAGTCTCAACACCCTGAAACCTTAAATTTTATTCAGGAGAACCATGACTATGTTAAGACAAAGTACAGTGTCACAGTCAGTGTATTTAAGACAGTGATTGTGGTCTCTTAAGAGTCATAATATTATTGTTTAAATTCTGCCACTGTTCAACACAAACACTACATAACCAAGATATTTGTTTGTAGAGTACAACATAAAATATATATTTCGGGGCCCAGCTGTGGTGAGAGATGCCACTTACAAATGCGGTCAGCCATTGTCTCCCATTCTGCTGTTTGCCTGATTAGCTAAAAGGTTGATCAGTTTTTCCTAAATGTGAGTGGTAATTTCATGTGTCCCCATATTTGAGAGTTTAGTGAGAGTTATCTCAAAAGTAGAATTACTGCTTCTGAAAACTAAGTCTCAAAACTGATTCAGTAAGTGATTGTTCTCTAGCATTGCTCTCCTTTACTTTTTCCTCTTTGACCAAAAAAAAAAAAACAAAACCCAACCAACTAACCAACCAACCAAAACCAAAAAGGGTGAGGGAAAGAGAATATATTAAAAATGAAATAATACTGGTAATAATAATATCTTCATCAAAACAAAATAATCCTGTAAGATAAACAAAGAAAATCTAAACTTTCCAAAGAACACAAAATCTTTGCTGAAAAAACGGATTTTTTTCTCCCAAAATCCCCATTTATTGATCCAGAAACAGTTGCAACCAACAATCTTTATTAACTCCACCAATTTTATTATTTCAAATGGCAGCCATTCAGTTGATGTGACTGTAATTTTTCTCTGAAGACTCTTTACTGTAGATTCAGAGTGTACACGCCTTGCAGGCTACATCACAGCACAACAGAAGCCTCTTCAGAGGCTTGGCAGTGTGACATCAGGCAGGCGAAATGTAGGAAAAAAGCTGTATTCAAAGGTTATTTTAAAGGCTATCAGGGGAAAAGTTCTTAAAGAAGTTACCAGAAAACATGTCTGCACAGGACATACTAACTGAGTGAACAAGTTAATAAAGTGTGGAATTGTATTTTAGCAGTTTGCTTATTATTAGCAAGGGACCATACCCCACATGAAACATGACTCAGCCAGCTGCAAATAAACCCCTCTTCGTCCTCTGAGATTTCTCTCTTTGATGCTTGACTTATTCAAGATGCTTCCCACTGCCTGCCTCCACTTTTGCTTTTGTGGTAAATTGTTTAGACATGATTTAAAAACACATTATGGGTTATGGAGTGAGATAAGATGTAAATCAAACTCATCCAGTCATTCAATCCAAAAATAATATGCTGGCATGGCAGGATATTAGAACCTCTGCAGGATCCCAAGTGAGAAGTCTTGAAACAAAATCAAAGTTTATGTTGTTGTTATTATTATACTATGCTGAAGAGTAGAGGATTCTTCCCTATCTGCAATGTGCATCTTGTGTCAGGTTTCCCACACTTTGGAAACCAAAGCAAACCTTTTGATTAGAAAGAATAATACACTGTGGCATATGTGGTGTGGTCTACTGCTGCCTTGTTTTACTGAATCCATGTCAACATGAATGATGGGCAGGTTGACTTGGGTTAGGTGAAATCTGAAGAAAACTGAAAGTTCAATAAAAATCATTTGAAACTTCCTTAGCTTAAATTCCAGGAAAAACCCCAAAACCAAACCAAAAAACCAATTGGGCTCTTTAGATAGGCTGTAAGTTTTGAGTTTATAATAATAACTGGTAGAAAAAAACATGGCAAAAGAGAAGCTAAATCCCCATCAGTGGACAGCATGAAAGCCAATCTCCTCACCAGCAGTAAAGATGAGTCATGGATAAATATATTTTCAAAGATTCACAACAGATATATTAATCTTTTGATTTGACATATACCATATCAACTATAATAAAAATTACCCATGACCTAGAATGTGTTAAGAACTGGAAATCCTTTCTTTCTAACACCATTTACTCTTTCTCCTTTGAAAAGATTATGATCTGTTGGTAGACTTTCTTGTGAAATTAAATAAGTAAATTATTAGATTTGCATTCTGCTTAGTACAGTGGACAGAGAAGAAATTCTTGATATGGGGAAGGATAATAATAAGAATGATGGTACCAGAAATTTGGTAATTTGCCCTCTTTCTTCTGATTAATTAATGATCAAGGATTTCAATACAGAAAATGGAGCGTCTGTAAATTCTGTATTCAACTTTCCTATTGATAACTCTAAAATCCAGAAAGTTAAACTAATGCAAATCCTGAATGATGCCAAAATTCAATTCTGTCCATAGGAGAGGTTCTTGAAGAGATAGGACTCTCAAAGAAAAGGTACTGATTTGCTACTCTATCTTGTATATCGTGGAAGAATGATTACGTTTTTAGCTGAAGAGATGTCCTCTGGTGTCTTATGGTATAGAATCATAAAATTATAGAATAGAGAAGATTTGAAAAGACCTCTAAGATAATCAAGTCCAACTTTTGACTGAACACCACCTTGCCAGTTAATCATAATATTAAGTGCCATGTCCAATCATTTCTCAAACAATTCCAAGGGACTGTGACTCCACCACCTCCCTAGGCAGCCCATTCCAGTGTTTAATGACCCATCCAATAAGCAAATTCTTTCTGCCATGCAATCCAAATCTCCCCTGGAGCAAGACATTTCCTGTCATCATGTAACTTGTCTCAGAAGACACTGACCTCCACCCTGTTGCATCCTCCTTTCTGGTAGTTGTAGAGAGAAATCAAGTCTCTCCTGAGCCTTCTTTTCTCCAGGATAATCAACCCTGGCTCCCACAGCCAATCCTCATATGACTTATTCTCCAGATGCTTCCCCAGCTCTGTAGCCCTTCTCTGGACATGCTCCAGCACCATAATGTCTTTCTTGAAGTGAGGGGTCCAGAACTGGACATTCACAGTGTCTGCAGCACTTGCAAGGGAAGTGGTGTGGAGCACAGCATGAGACATGCTGAAAACATCCTAGGAAAGGATGAACAAAACCAGTGCCAAGTAATTGGTCACCTAGATGGAAGATAATTCCCTCACCTACCAAAAACAGGGATAAAAAGTGAACCATGAACCCTATCAACAAAAAGTACAGAACTGGGAGGAATCCAAGTATGTTTCAGACATGCACATTGAACTGGAAAATTGCAGATATCTGTTCCTAACTGAATGAAACTCCACTATGGCAAAATACTTGATTATGCTGGAAATCACTTAACCTCTGTCTTGCTCTGTCCAGATGAGATTAACTGTTGCCTGTGGTCATGCCAAAGAGAAGATCACCTGTTCTGTCTGAGAACAGAAGCTAAACAGTCCTAACTGTTATTTGATGACTCAGGCCCTCAATGGTGAATAACAGAAGTTGAATGTGATTCAACCCAAACAAAAGTTGAACTCTTTCCCAATGCTGCATTATTGTCCGACATTCCTGAATAAGTGGTACAAGGTTATGCAAAATCCAAACAAACCTAGCATGTGAAAATGGCATTTAAGCCTGAATAAAGTGTTAAAATAAACGTATTAGGCAGCAAGTATATGTTTTGTAAACACATCAGGATTTGTGAACAGATTGTCATATTATGTTAAAACCATTTAAAACTCCATTTGTGTCTACAGCCATTTCACAACATCTTTTTTTAAGTGGCTAAAGAGACATGTGTGTTTAGTCTGTTAAAGGAGAGAGTAGGCACACATGGGGAGTGCTATTCTACGTCACTGAGTCTGTGTTACAGACCTCGCTGTGTTACAGCGCCTTGGAGCTGATGTCAGTCCTTCTCTGCCAGTTTCCCTACGGAGCACAAGTGATCTCCTCTGCTTCTATTTTTAACAGATCTCAAAATTGGTGTTCATGGTAAAATAGCAATAAAAATGATGACTGGAAGTCTGGCACATGTACTGAACACTTTATCTCATGTATGGAATGCAGATCACTTTGTTCAATTTGCATCAAAGGCCAGAGATCAACCCAAATTTTCAATTTTCCTCTTTATACCTCCTTCTCTTCAGATTTTTTTCACTCTTTCCCGTCAGCCCAAATCTTTCAAAGTCAATCCTTCAGGATGCCTCTGGAAAAATTGATGAGAAATGAACATCTCCAAGGCCTGCAGAGGTCTTTGAAGGGATGGTGATCTCTCCATTGCCTACCCAGGGGACCAAAACATGCAACAAGATGTAATTTTTGATGAATGAAATTAGAGGAAATTAATTTTTCCTGCACATTTAATTGATGTAAAAGAAGCAAAATTAAAAACCTGTAATACAGAACAAGGCTGTCAAATTGTACATTTTGGAATCCTATGACTGACTACTATGAAGTTTCTTTCTGGCGATGCCTCCCCCACTTACAACAGCTGAGGATCTGGCCCAGGATTTTCTTATTGAAAATGAGCAAAAGCATTAATATTAAAACATTCAGTCACGGAAAGCTTGCTTATTCAAGTTAGCTTTTGTCACATGACAGTATTTTGAATTTCATACACTCAAAATCAGGAGGTTGGTTTACAAAAATTAAATTGCAAAATAAATCAATGACAGGATTGTGCTCATGTTTGAGGCATATTGTGTACATTGAGGTTTTGCCACTCCCTCCCCTGAAACACAGGGCGGAAAAAAAGAAGAAAAAAAAGGAATGCTAAGAAACAGCTGCAAAGGCCTTATAATAAATTTACTCCAGGAGCTGGGAATAAAAGAAGGATCACCCCAGTTCTGAAGCAGAATTTGCAAAGGTAAATACATATTTACCACTCAGGGTTAACAACACTGGTCACTCAGATATGGTCCCAGAAACAGCTCTGGCAAGTCATAGTGTACCAGTAGCTGCAAACCATTGAAGGCTTTGTTATCAGTGTCTGTGAGATCCACAGTCATTATTTTACTCCCTTCCCAGCCTGGTGTTTCCAAGTTTGCTCACGAGCCTCAGCCATTGACTTTTCACAATAGAATTCAGTCTAGCTGAAGTTAATTAATTTAAATTTGGCTCCAGTTCCTGTTCATCTCTCGTTAAGCCATCCCTTTCCTCTGCCTCAGCAAAACCCGATTACCTCATCTGTTGGACTGGTCCTCACAGAACAGTGCCCAGCCTGGATACAGGTGTTAACCCTTCCCCAACCCTCTGGTTACCTCTGGGAGGATTTGCAAATAGGGGCTCTTTGAAGTGTAGGTATTGATGAATTTTCCTTAGATACAACAACGCTGGAAGAATACACACAGAGCTTGTTCATTTGATTACAGCACCTGTGGAAGGCAAAGAGTTTGTAAGGTAGTCATGAGGGTTTATAATTTCAGGGAAACTGCCACCAAAGGACTTAATTTATGTTTAGAGTAAGGCTTCCTTAACCCAGTGGAGCACTGCTGAGGGAGCCCCAAAGTAGAGGGACATCCTTGCACTCACTGAGGCCTCTCCCAGGGTGAGTGGGCCGCTATCTTAGGGAGTCAGGCCCCAAAAGTCTGCTGAGCCATAGGCAGAAAATGAAAGCTGTTCAGCCAGCAATTCCCCTTCCAGATCTTTCTGCACCTCCTGTTTCCAAAACTGTCTCTGCTTAAAATTCCCAGAGCATGGTTTTGGAGATGGCTCTGAAACTCAGAAGCTCCTGTTTGGAATATTAACTGTAAATAACCTTCCAAGATAAGCTTTGTATGGCAAAGTGGAAAAATTTCCTTTGACTCTTCCTTGACAGAGCAGCACGCTCTGCCCTTACTGTAAAGTTCTCCCGTTTGTGTATGCTGCAGATATGTCTAATGAAATGTCTTTCAACTCTGTAGACACTTGCTATACACATCCTAGTTAAACCATCCTGCCCAGCCACAGCAGACACATTCCCTGGCACAATAGGACAATTCAAATGAGGTGATGTGGTGTGTCTCAGCTGCCACCGTCCGGGGGGGATGCACAATGAGATACAGGAAAGAACTCAATTAAAATTGCCATTTTAATTCAGATGATTTAAGAATTTCCTTCTACTCCTAAAGATGGATAAAGAGGTTTCCTATCTTTACATTTCAACCCACTGGCTGATAAATTCAAGGCACTTCTTGTCGTGTAGATAGAGCGAACTGCAGAAGCTGCCATGCCATCAGAAATGACTTGAGAGAGACAGCCAGGGATTCAAGCTGCTTCTTAGCACCACTAAATAGTTTGATGCCTATAATTCCTAAAACCATAACAGCTCACTAGTAATTTCTGTCATTTCAACAATATAGTTTTAGAAGAGATTTAAAAATGTATCACCACTATTTCATCAAATGCCACATTTCACCTTCTGTAGCCACTATTTTGTATCCTTCTTTGCTATTAAATTGACTTCAGTTCTTCAAATGACACATCTGTTTAAGCCTTATCTGTTCAAAGAAAGCTAATAAGCATAGCTAGGTTTAAAAGGATTAACTTGGATGGGAATTCTAAAAGTTTTCAAACATTCTTGATAGTATTTGCTATTAAATGGGGGAAAAAATGAAAAAAAATGCATTTTACCTTCTTAAAAACTCTCACAAACTTACAACGATGTGAGATTAATTCCTTTAGCACGTCAGATGGATGAGGATGACATTTTTATACTTAAGGAAGCTCCTGATAGCTATCTAATGTTTCCTTGAATACTTTTAAGAGGAAAAGGGAAAAAGTTGTATTTTTGTTATTTAGAGTAGTAAAATTCAGAAAAATACCTATACATATAGCAATGCTCTCTGAGTTATACACAAATAAATCTAAGTTGCAGCACAAACATAAATAAAAATGCTATGAAGTAAAATGTAGATGTTCAACTGTCTTGATTAAAACAAAATCTCAATAAAACAACAACCAAAAAAATTGTTTTCCTGCTTTCATCCTACAAATCAATTCTCTTACATCATGTACACCTTACTGAACCTCCAGCACATCTCCAGTGAGAATTATGTGAAGATTAAACACTATGAAATAATCTGAAATGCATTCAAAATTATTTTAGGTGTAGAAGTTAAATAAATTCTCATCAGTGGCAAAAAAACCAGTATGAACTACATGTTGGGGCCTTGATGGGGATCTCAGTTCTGCTGGAATCAGCCCAGCCTCCCCAGGGAATTCAGTGGTAGTGATGTGAGATTGAGGAGTTCACTTGCCCTGGAAGAGATGTCCACATGCCTGCATGCATGGGTAAAAGGTGGTTGAACTGTGCAGCACAGTGTATTAAACTGCCACTGGAGAGAACAAGGCTGCAAAATTTGGACTCAAAATGGAATCATTCATAATATCAGCAATGAGACAGTGGGAGACTGTCCCAACTCCTGCAATAGCAAACCTCAACACACTGAACTAAATAAGAAAGAGCTGACACCTGAGAAATGGTAAATACTGCTACACTTTCTTGCTGTCTGCCACCAGCAACAGATTAGCACAAGAATAAAAACACAATTTATTTTTTCAAGCAAAAATTGAAAGCCAAAGCTGTTGCCACCATTTCTCCAGGGGAGGCCAAGTCTGACGAGTGACTGTGACTTTTTCCGTGTACGGATTTTAGATGCAATTACAATGGAAAGAGAGAGAAGCCAAGCAAGGCAGACACAGGTGCTAATACTGTATCTGTCAGTCACAAAGATGAGCTGCTCACCTCCAGCTTTAACCAAATTAACACATCAGTGACTTATGCATAGCTTTGGGACTTTAATTCATAACTAGACATACCACAAACAAGAAACCAAGGTACAGAATTCATATTTTTTTCAACAAATGTTTCAAAGGCAGCTGGAGTCAGTGAATAGCCCAAGTGATGCAGCAGATGTGTTTGTAGTGACAGAATATCCCAAATCCTCTGATATTCTGGGTTTTCCTACTGAGAAGAGATAGGCCGGGAGGTAACATATAGAAATGCATAAAGACAAAACACAGCTATTGATTTGGGTTTAGGTTCATCCCAGAGACAGCTTAGAAGTCTCTCCACTTGTTTTGCTGTGATAAAACTGTGTAAAGTGAATCCAGAAGAGGAACTGTTATCAGTTTTGGATCTGAATCAAAATCCAGACCTCATAGGTTGGCTCAGCCCCAAACATTCACTTCAGTATTTACTTGCCTCAGAAAGTCAGAGTGGGAGGCTGAGATCCTCCTCTGAGTCCTTATTCATGTGTGGGCAGTAGGGAGACATATGAACCCAATGAACATCTAATCAAGAATCTTCGAAAATCTTGTTTACTTTCCTGTCTTGTTTCTTAACCCCCTGAAAGACCTGGACCTTGGCACCGTAATCTGACTATTGACTTCAGGGAACTTATCATGATTTGTGCTAGGTTAAAAGAGATGGGCTTTTATTTAACTCAAGCTAAATATTGTTTTCTAATAAAGATCATTTATACGACACTGGTTTGGGATTAGCAGCCTTTTGAAGTAAGTTGTGAAGTTCCATGTGAACAGTATGAGGATGATTCTTCCCATAGAAGTCTGGATCCAGTCCTATGTTGAAATTCTAATCCAATTCCCTTCAAAATTCATCATTGTTCAGCTCCAAAGATATTGCATCACTTTAATTACTAGTGTAAAATGATCATTTCACCCAGCTAATCTAGTTTGTCTTTGAAAGTATAATAAAGTGCTATCTAATAATACACTATGTGCTTATCATCTGACCAAGCTTCTAGCTAAAGTACTGTTTACTGATCTAATGATCTGGCTTTGCTTTAAACAATAACAGCTAAATATAAACACTGATTCTTCCACTTGATCTCCTACACATTTGATTTTATGTAGGTCATTAATGATGTCAGTAAGGATGGGCTCTAATGTATTCAAGTAAAATAAGGTTGTAGAAGCGTGGGAGAATAGGAACTTCACCCAGCAGTTGAAGCATAAGCGTAATAACTTCAGTTAAGGCAAAGTGTTGTCACTGCCTGTCCATGGGGCAGGTGTCTTATTTGGATAGGGTCACTTCCAGCATGTGTCCAACACTTGGGCTGAAAATACAGACAAGAAGATCCATCAGGACCCAGGTCGCCACTCGTAATGCAGTGAATAGGTTTACTCACTGGAGAAAGTGGGTACATTAAAGCATTATGTGAACAGGTGTAGAGAAAGGATGTGAAACAAAGTCCAAAAGAGCCCTCTTTTTCCTTGTGATGAGACCAAGAGATGGAACTCTGGCCATGTTGAAGTTTCTGGTAAAATTCCAGTGGGATTAGAACTAGATGGTCTGTAAGATCCCTTCCATCTCAAACCATTCCATGATTCTATGATATTCACTAAACAGAGGCTCCCATGAAATCTATGCTGACAGTTCAGCATGTTAGTAATCAACAAATTCCAATTACTTCTCTTCTGTGCACCTCCTTCTGTGTAACAGAAGCTGAACTGCAATGGGGATAATGATCTGGCACCAAAACAGCAACACATCTGAGAAACCATGTGAAAGTTCTGGAAGTCCTAGTGATGGTGCAGCCTGGCCACCCTCTGACTCAGAACAAGAGATGTAGTTATATCAGAGCAAATTTCCTGAGCCCCTATGGTTAGAAAAAATATCAAGCCATCCCATCTCTACCTTCTGCTTCCAAGTCTCTTTTCATTAAAGGAGACTTGATTTCAAAAACATAGAACTATATAGGAGACTCATGCAGAGCTCCAAGGAGGTACCAGGTAAAAAATCTGGTTTCAAGATGCTTGAGAAAAAGAGGTTTCATTCCACAGGTTAACTCTCTGAATAAAAACTAGGATTTTCTGGCAACAATAACCAAGACAAAATGAAATTTGTGCATTTGAAGGAACTCGTCAGTCTGACAACACCCTCAGAGCTACCCACAGTGGGGCAGAATTTAACCTTGTGTACAAAGCAGATGTATCCCATATTCCCAG
>JAOXXN010000265.1:3242630-3258633 GCA_026770055.1 Myrmophylax atrothorax
CAAATCAGTGTCTCTCTAAGACCGTCACTGAAAAGACCACTGAAAGAACATTTTGGGTGTCTTTGGAACAACATATTAAAAAAAAAGAAAAAGAGCAAAGCGCAGTTCTCTGTGCCTTGAGGGTCACCCAGAATCTGTTCCCACAGTTCTATTTAGCTAATGAAGTCATCCAAGCCCTGCACAAAGTGGCACTGGTGACCCCTGTGTCGCTGGATGCCAAACTTTAAAGGTAACATGATAATGGTTTTGGATTTAGAAACAAAGAAAGTCTATGTGCAACCACATAGGCAGGGGAGTGACAAACAAAGATGCTATAGAATGGAAATAGATAATTTCAGGCAAGGAGAATGTAAAGTAATCACTCCTGCCAGTTCCACTGCTCATTGCCATGAGGGTTTAGCTTTCTGATCTCCTTCTCTGCTTTTCCACCTTTTATACCCAATAAAGAGAACTGTTTTGTAACATGGAACAAAAACACATAAACAAAGTTACTAATTCCCCCCAATTTTCACATACAATGAAACACCCATGTATCCTTCTTTAGGCTGGCAGACATAGCGTCCTCCTGCGTTTGAAGCCTTGACATACAATACTCCAAGAACATCTTATTAAAGATTCAGTTTCTCTCCCTCTTTGTATGACAGATGCATGTTTTTCTTTTTCTTTACATTTCTCCTTAATTTTATTTTTCTCTTCCTTCCTTGCATTACTTTTTTGCCTTTCTTTCTTGCTCCCTCTCTTGCTTCCTCTTTTTTTTCTTGTCTGAACTTTGAAAATAAGAATGGAAAAAGAAATTAACAATTCTCATGCATATATCATTACTTTATTTTCAACTTGAAAATGTGTAAAACTTTTGGCTGCAGAAATGACTGGGAAATAAATTTTTAGTGTAAAAGAGAAGGCCAGTTCCCTTGAAACCAGATTAGTTGTAGAAAAAATAGGTTTCTAATGTATGTCAGGAGATAAGAAAGATAGGACTTGTAACATCAGTTTCATGTGTTTGCAGTTATAACAGTATAATTAGGGAATGAAAATACACTAAACCCCAAAATGTGATAATTGTATTGGTTTTACTTTTTGGTTTAAGATAAGCATTTTTGCAAAACAGTATAAGGTAAAAAGAATAAAAATGTTAATCTGCTTCTTTTGGAATTGCAGTAGCTCATGATTTTAAGTCACAAGGAAAATACACTTTTCCCAGGAAAGTTATGTCTTCTGGTTTTTAAAACACTTATTTTTAGAGTTCTCATTCTTAGCAAGGAGTTGTTGTGATCCCCACTTTGCATCTGGAGGCCTGAGACATGGAAATGCTCATGTAGTACCTCACTAGCACAGAATCACATGGGTGAGCCTTGTGCTTCAGCCCTGAGGCCAAGTGGTGCGGCCTGACTCATATCCACATGCCTAACTCCTTCCCAGAAAAAAAAAAAAAAGGCAAAACAGTGTGGCTGCATCCAAATAGCCTATTGGGAGCAATGCTTGTCTTGTACTATCTCCCAAATTGTGTCTGAACATTATCTGGGAGAGTTTTAGTTGTGCCAGCCCAGATCTGTGCCACAGAACATTGTGATGACTGGACTGATCAGGCCACAGGGAACTGGTCCTCCACCCCATCCTGGGAAAAGTGGTTTCATAGCACGGACACAGCCACCAGGATGCCCAGAGAGAGTAGGATATGAGGGTTTAACACCCAGGCTATTATTCCAAAGTCAGAATAATCCTTCAGACCCTTTTCTTACATTTTTTAGCTTGGAGAAAACAAGTCTCAGGGACACTTTATTGCTTTCTTCAACTACCTGAGAGGAGGTTGTAGCCAGGTGGGGGTTGGTCTCTTCTCACAGCCAGCTAGTTATAGGACAAAAGGAAATGGCCTCAAGCTGTGCCAGGGGATGTTCAGGTCAGATAATAAAACAAATATTGTCACCCTTTCTTCACTGAATGGGTGATTAAGCACTGAAACTGACTTCCCAGGCAAATGATAGAGTCGCCATACTTGGAAGTGTTCAAGAAACAACCGGACACGGCACCTGGTGTAAAGTTTAGTTGATATTGCTGTGATAATTCTATGATTTGATAATTCTAATTTTCATGCAAACAGGTACCAGTTTTCACAGATCCACTCCACTCCTGCGCCAAGTATTTGTAACAGAGAAGCCCTACCTGGCTGTGTGTGGGCCCACTTCAATTTAGAAGTAAGAGTGGGCTAATGGAGCTGTTAAGTCTTTCCACCTCATGCACCTGTATAGCTTTTCCAGACCAGAGCTGGCTTCCACCCGGCCAGCTCTCAGCAAAACGAAAAAAGATCCCATCTGTCTATATTCCACTTTGAGGTCCGTTCCTAGAAAGCTCAGCTTTCTGTTGTTCCCTACTTTGGAGTTATGGTAGAAAATAGTTTCAGCAATTTTGGTCCTCAACTGCTTAACTCTTATATATATATCTATTAATATATAAATTTTAAAATAAATCTGCATTTCTATAAATAAAGAGTTGTTTTCACAAGACACGTGAGCAATGTTTCACTCAAAATCTACAATCTGAAGGGACACATTTTGTCTTAATAAGATATGTGGTGGGTTTCCTGTATGTGACACTGAAAATATTGAATGTTTCCCAATGGGCCATTTAACTATAATAAATCCAGACTTGTTCCTTTTAAAGAAATGTTGTCAGCAGCAAATTGTTTCACAGTTGTTCTAAGGTCATGCTTTCTAAACCCACTTACTTCCCACAGTATTTATGGCACCACTATTTAATATATTTAAAATGTGATTGATTGTACCTGTGTGTGTGGGCATGTATGTGATTATTTTCATTAAACAAAATAGTTCTTTTGCCATCTTATCAGAAATTGCAGAAAGAACTGAATTAAAATGAACTGAATTAATAAAAAATTGAAGGAGGATTGTGCAACACCAGGATTGCAACTAAAGGCAAGATGAACTCAAACAGGAATGTTTTTCAAAACTGTTTTTGGGAGACATTCGGACTCAGTCCATTTTTTTTTTTTTGTGAGACAGTAGATTAAAAAATCACCAGTGTCTACTCTTCTAAGTACAAGGATCTAAATGGAGAAAACTCACCTCTGTGAATAAAAATGGGTAATTTGGACTGAAATCTCTTAGAAAGTGCTTGTGACAGTTCTACCTCAACACCCAAACCATTGTCCCAAATTTTAGTCGAAATAAAAACCAGCAGCTTGTGTTACTGCAGCAAAATAAATATTGGTGCCGAACACTCCTGGCCTTGACTACACTGCTGCCAAACTCTTCATTCTGCTATTTCCCACCTTTACTCACATATAAGGCCAAAATTGTCCTAGTCTTTACCCTGTCAAGCATCTTATCAAATCAAAGAAGCTATTTGCTCTCCTGAGTTTAAATAAATCTTTTTCAAAGGATTTTATGACTGTGCACTGGACACAAAGACCAAATATTTACATACATAATGAAGTGGAACAAATTTACCATACAAATGCAGCTACCTGCCTCCAGAGTACCAATATTTTTACAACTGATGTAAAGTCTTAAGTACTGAACAACTTAAGTATCCGTTTCACAGGGTAAGACAATTAGCCTCTCTCCTGGGTTAAATCTAGGGCTAAAATAATGTAAATTGGGTCACACCCTGCATTAAACTAGTCATGCATTAGGATTATTTGAGAAAGTTGCTCTACACCTTTGGACAGCAGATACTTTAGAAAAATGCTTTATTCTGTGCCCTGTGAATATCAAGTGTATGTGGAACATCTCTGCCTGTCTTTGTGCCCTGGACTGGAGAACTGCGGCTCTACCCGCCTTGAGCCTGTAAATTCTGACTCTGCGACAGAGCTCGGAAGCTGTTCCCAGACACATGAGGAGTACTCAGGTGAGAAAAGCAACAAGTCCAGACCTCTTCTATCCCACTAAATTAACTTGGGTTTATTGTTGCCTCATTCCCCACACTCCCAGGCCAGCCGCCACTTGTCCATTTAATATCCACCATTGCATCCTGTCTGGTATACAGGTGGTAAGCCTGCCAGCTTGGGGACTGTCTCTTCTCACTTGTTTATGGGGTCCCCTGTCTACTGGGACTCTGATTCTCCACTGGATTTCCCAGTCTCCTCTCTATTAAAATGAGAAATAATAAAGAATATCAAGATTTTGCACTATTAACATTTTAGTCCTCAGTGGGTGGGAAAAACATCCAACCCTTCACAGCCTGGCTTCATTACTGTTTCTAGTACTTTTGAAACTACAGACCACCAACTAGACTGAATCTACTGGCATCTACCACAGCTCAAATTAATTCTAGCCAACATGTTTCAAGCCAAACAGCAAGTTAAAATAACACGTTATTGGCTTGCATAACAGCCTCACACATGCAATGGCCTTGCTGTATAACCACACCTTTGGACTGGTCATGAGCAACACCTTCAATAATGGCCACACTATTGGTTTTTAAGGGAGAAAGCTGGGGAAACATAAGCAGGCATTATGCAAACAGCTATGATAATCATATACATCACATGGTAACAGAAAACAAATGTATGATTGCCTGGCACCTCCTTTGATTAGACTCCCAGAGTAAGAAGCAGGCTGGCTTTTTATTACTAGCTCTCAGGGGATAGAGCTCCCATTATGATAGGCACTATATAAATGCAAAATGAGATGCTATTCCCTCCTCACCCAAGAGCTGGCAATCTTTGGGCATAGACATGTTGCCTGGTCACACAGGCAATCTGTGCCAAAGCTTTTGACTCATTAGACCACACACCTTCTCTCATATATAATCTGTAATAATGTCTATATTATTAAAAATGGACTTTTGCCATAAAACCAACCCAGCACATTAGGCAAGCCTGTGTGAGGAGAGCAGCTTGCCACATGACCTCAGAAGCTTGCGATGCCAGCTGCAACTCTAAGCTATCTTTTTCTGCTCAACAGCTCCCTAATAATTCAGACAACCCTTGTTCTCGCTAAATTATTTTTGTGAGCTGAACTGGGAGAGCACTTGCGAGAGGAGAGCATTTTGTTCGAGTTTTCAATGCTGCTCTGAATGTGACTGGCAGCATGTTCTGGCAGTCCTCCATTTGGATGGCACAATGGTGTCACTTCTAATAATAAAGAACGTACAGATGTTTCATGAGCTCTAAAGCATCGCTTTGCTGCAGACTTCAGGGCTCTCTTATTTCTTGGAAGTGTTAATAAGTATGATGGAAAAAATAGGCTTTATAAAAGGGAACTTCTAATGCTGAATAATCTGGCATGATGAAGGGGTTTTTTTTTAAAGAAAGAGGATGATGATGCAGTTTGCCTAGAAATACCTTAATTTTTGGTTAGACTTTGGACAGCTTTCTAATCATGTTGGAACTGTTTGGTGAATATAGGGCTAATCACAATTTGCTCTTCCTCTCTGCTCCTGTTTTTTGACTGATTTGTTTAATTATTTGGCTGATTTGCTTAATCTTCAACCATGGAAATATTCAAAAGCCGTCTGGGCATGGTCCTGTGCAGTCTGTTCGAGGTGGCCCTGCTTCAGCAGGAATTTTGGGCAAGATGATCTCCAGAGGCCCGTGACAACCTTAGCTAATCTGTGTTTCTGTGAGAGAAAGGACAGTTCTCACTCAGTTTGTCTGCACAAACAGAAGCTGAAACCAGTTGCGCCATTGGCCACATACTTATTTAAGTGGTGGCAAAATATGGACACAGTGGCCCAGACAATAAGTCAGTTAAAAAAGTCAAAATTCACCTTTCTCTGACATTTAAATAACCTAGATACAGTACTGTGGTTAGTTTGGGATGCAACAAATTAACCCCATCTACTTTGACCCTTCTTGGACAGTGGGTTTGGTCCAAACCTCAGGCAGCCCTTTTGAACATAAATAATTATATGATGCTAAAATTACAACTTTATCTCTGAATTAGATTCTCTGAGTCTTTCCCTGGAGTCCTTCTGTATCCCACTCTCTCATTAATATGAAATTTATTTTTCTGAAGAGGGAGCTGGTCATTACATTCAGGTAGTCTGGATTAACTCACCTCAGGAGGGGAGAATGAGGAAATCAAGAGACCATATTCCTGAGAAACTAGAATATATTCTGAGAAGGACTGACAACCAGGCCTTTAGATATATTTAGAGCCCAAGCACCATTAAAATATAAACTGAGATTCACCCCTTTCCTCTATCCATTTCCCTTTAAAATACAGCTTTTAGTTTCAGTGTTGGCTTCCCTGGGGACTTAAGTTTTTTCCAAAGAAAATACAGAGCTATACAGTTTGCTGCTGAGTTTTTATAATGGCAAGTTCTGAGCTTATGAATATGCTATATTTACTCAAAAATATTTGCTCCTCTGGCCTGGCCCAAAAAATTCATGATCAGTGTTAAGCAGAAGTAGCTACATTTTAATGATCTTTCAGGTAACATTCAGCAGCAGTGTTTTAGTAGTGTGTGTTTATCCATATCCTTCAGTCTTCTTAAAGTCAGTGGTGAAGAAGCCCATGTCTAATAGCTCTGCTGTAAGAAAGACAGAGCTTGGGGATCTCATTAGGAGCTTTTAGTCCGATGGTAACATTACTTCTTTATCTCTAATACGTATTCTAATAAAGGCACAATACATAAAAAGTAAGCACACCTTGCCAGTGTGTAAGGTGATCTAAAAGTAATGCATTTCCAAGCAAGATTTTGATGATACCCTTACTCAGATAAAACCTTATGTACATTCAACCCCAAGCTCCCATTGTTAATTCAAGATACTATATTCTCTCCTTTTAACTAGCACTTATATCTGACAGCTGTAAAGGCTTTCAGCCATAGTAAATCTCTCCCTGACTTACCAAAGCAAACAGTGTTGAAGTGAGTGATCCCTCCAATAACATTTTGTCAGCTCAAATCACCTCTGTGTTGTGAGTTAATCAGACAGTCTATGCTGACTGTTTGCTTCCCAGATTTCTTATGGTACTTATTTTCTACATTTGCACTGGTCCTGGTATGCTGTAAATACTGAAAAGGTATTTTTCTGCAGCTATATCTCTTGATTAGATTAATTACTCTGCTACTTTTAACTCTGTCAAGTTTTAATTTTGAGCTATTTATTAGATCCAGGTGCTTTTATTTTCCCCAAAGGTATTAGGTGAATTAGTAGTTCTCATTGCAGACAACCTAGTCATTCAGTAGGATCAGAAGAAAACCCCAATATATTTCATTAAAGACCATTTCATTTTTTCAGAACTGATCTACTGTGCCTTTTTACTAAAAGTCAGGGAAAAAAATCTGATTCCTGTGTTCCTACTAGCACTGCAGTGTGTTCGACTGTTCAGCACAAATTAAGTTCTTCAACACGAATCATAGAATAATTTGGATTGGAAAGGACCTTAAAGCTCATCTTGTTCAAATCCTCTTCCCATGTATAGGCACATCTTCCATTAGACCAGGTTGCTCCAAGCCCTGTTCAGCCTGGTCTTGAACACTTCCAGGGATGGGGCATCCACAGCTTCTCTGGACAACCTGTTCTGGTGTCTCGCCCCATTCACAGTAAGGAATTTCTTCCTAATATCTAATCTAAACCTACTCTCTCTCAGTTTTAAGCCTCTCTCCCTTGTCCTGTCACCACATGCCTCTCTCCATCTTTCTTGTAGGCTTTTTTCAGCAATTAGGTCACTCCAAAGCCTTCTCTTTTCCAGGCTGAACAATCTCAATTCGCTCAGCCTTTCCTTGCAGGAGAGGTGCTTCATCCCTCTAATTATCTTTGTGTCCTCCTCTGGACTTGATCCAACAGGTCAATGTCCTTCCTGTGCTGGTGACCCCAAAGCTGGACACAGCACTGCAAGTGAGGTCTCACCAGAGTGGACTACAGGGGGAAAATCACCTCCCTCAACCTGCTAGCCACTTTTGATGCAGCCCAGCTTTCTGGGCTGCCAGTGCACATGGCCAGCTCACGTCCAACCTCTCATCCACCAGTACCCTTTTCCCCAGGACTGCTCTTGATCTGTTCGTCCCCCAGCCTGGATTGATACTGGTGGTTGTCCTGACCCGGGTGCAGCACTTGGCACTTGGTCTTGGTAAACTGCATGAGATTCCCATGGGCCTACTTCTTGAGCCTGTCCAGGTCCCTCTGGATGGCATTCTGTCCTTCAGGTATGTCAATCCCACCATTCAGCTTGGTGTCATGTGCAGATCTTCTGAGCTGAGGGTGCACTTTATTCCTTTGTCTAAGTCATTAATGAAGATGTTAACTAGCACTGGCCCCAGTACTGACCCCTGAGGGACACCACTTGCCACTGATTTCCATTGAGATACTGAGACATTGACTCCCTCTGGATGTGACCACCCAACCATTTTCTTCTCAATCTAACAGTATACTCATCAAATCCATCTCTCTCCACTTTAGAAAGAAGGATATTGTGAGGAACCTGAGTGAATCATCACATCCAAAGCCATGGATGAAGTGCTTTCATCTGCCTTGGTGCATATTGTAAGATGAATTCAGCAATGCAATCACTAAAATCAAGAAACCAAATCAAAATAACATTGGATTTTAATGCTCTGTGCTGTTTTCCATGTATTTACAGGTACTTCATGGTCTCTCCTGTCTTGTGCCTCAATTTATAATTCAGAGGACATCATCAACAAATACATGGATGGGAAGATTTTTGGCATCCTCATTCACAACTGTTTGTTTTGCTGAAAAATGCTATAAAAAAATCGAGTGCTCTAATGGGTTGATAAGAGTTTGGCCCTTGTTATTTACTGTGTTTTCTCTCAGTTCTCTTTTGCTCACACAAGCAACCACATGCACATTCACATCTTTACTTCAATCTTCTTTTATTTGCAATATATCTCATGGTGGTCAGCTAGTGAACAGAACAGGTGGAGTTTTCCAGATGTCAAGTGGGTTTGTCTGCTTGGAAAAACATTTCAAGGGAAAAAGAGCTCATGTTGATGGCTTTGAACACTGGTGGTTCCTTTTTGTAAGAAACTAAATTCAAAAGTGGTTGCCTTTGGCAGGTAAATTTACTGTTTTGCTTCTGGCAAAACAGAGGGGAAAAACCTTCACTGGTTAATTTTTTATAAGACAAAACATTCAAAGAGGAGAAAGTAGTTTTGATCAGTGACAGGAGGCTGCCTATAAAAACAGTCAGGTTCAGTCCAATATTTTAATTAAAATATATTTGTTTTATGGTAAAGAAGTTCTGGAAATACAGAGGAAGTGGGATTTTCCTTGGTTGCAATATCTCTCAGATCTATTTCTCTTTCTCAGGTAAATGAAGAATTGTCATACATTTGCCCCAGGCTTGAGTTCATAATTTTCATAGGCAAGTTGTATTTTTTCCCCCCAGTGTGATCCCAGTAATGAACTTTCCCCCTCAACAACAAACCAGAAATGCATTTATTTTATTTGCTTGTTTATGTGCTTTAACGTCATAGAGTGGGGGATGAATGTTTCCTTGTTTTCACAAACCTGCAGAAACAGGATTTTGGTTTTTTTAACTAGCTGTGTATTGGTTATGTTTTTGGTTTGTTGTTGTTTTGGTTTTTTCAGTCTGAAACAAAGCACCGGAGAGAGGTTGCAACCACAAATGTATCTCCTGCATCTTAAAGAAAGAAAAGAAAAGAAGAAAAGAAAAGCAAAGAAAAGAAAAAAGAAAGGAAAAAAAGAGAAAAATATAGAAAAGAAAAAAGAACAAAAAAGAAAGAAGAAAAAAAGAAGGAAAGTTTGGGAAGGTTTGGGAAGGCAAGGCAAGGCAAGGCAAGGCAAGGCAAGGCAATCTGATGCAACTCAAGCATCGTCCGTAAAAATACATTCTTTTTTATTGATTCTATTAAAATTCCTTCCCAGACCCTCCATTTGCTATCATGGGAAAGTAACGTGCCACTTTTAATTGGTCAGACATTGCTTCATCACCCCTTGCATAAGTGAGGGAAAAATGTGCCAAATTCCAACCCCATCCATCCCTCTCTAATCCAGGAAGGAACTCATGGTCACAGATCAAGAAAGAGCAAGTCAGAGTCTTGCTAAGACCTGCAACTTTCTGTAGTCCACAACCATCAGGGTTGGGTGTCTGGAGTGATTGCAGAGGATAATCTAAGAAAATGAGATGGAAACAAGGATAATTTGAGATTATCGTTATTGCAGGACCCATGTTCTCTTTATAGGGAAAGTAGCAGTTCAATTCATAGTTCTGCTGTCATTGCAGCTGAAAGCAAAGTACATGATTGGTTGACACAGGATACCTTAACATGGTTAAATTCTGAGATCAATTGAATAAAAGTTCCTTTCCTTGAGTGAAATGTTAGGTTGAAGGAAAAGATATGGAAAAATGCACCTGCTTGGTACAGAACCCGTTTCTACCCTTGGTAAATATTCTTGAGAGCACCTGATTGATCTTGACCAAATTATTTAAGGCCTTTTGTCAGGGATATTCATGGTTAAGGTTCAGGGGAAACTGCAAGCACTTTGAGAGATGTGATTTGGGATAATGGACTGCAGAAAGTGGCTGGGATCTTGCATTCATCCTAAAGTGTATCTTGACTTGACATCTTTTAAAAAGGGTTCTTGAGTTAAGTGATCCACTTTTTTGCTCTGAGGGGACACTACTGTTCATAATCAGCCTGCTGAGTGTTTATTACAATAATATTTTATGTCCCAGAGTGAATATGAAGCTTCTGATTCTTGAATTGTCAAGTGTAACTTGACTAGAAACTCAACAATGAGAAAGAGCCTTTTTCTTAATGAAAAAGGATTTGGTCTAATTTTGGTGAAAAACAATGGAGCAGCACTATATTAACGAGCTGATGAGCCAGGACTCCAGGATTTTTCTATTATTTTCTGTTTTGGTTTAGCTATGGTGAATATTAGGAACCTGGAGATTGTGAAAAACTAAATTTGAGAGAACTGATGCCATGATATGTAAGTATTCATGGAGAAAACCCCCCAGTATTCCTCTTTTTATTTTACCCTTTCCTTTGTATTCCCAACAGTATAAAACTACATGTGAGTGCTGACATTTCAACCTTCAGAAACTCCAGCAGGAGTTGGCAGCTTTCAACACTTCATGCAGCTCTAAGATAAACGTTCCATTACAGGAGGAAAAAAAAAAAAAAAAAAAGTCGAATTGAGCTTCTTTTGTGTGCAGGCTGAAACAACAGCACTTCCTGGCGATGATAATACACTTAGATGTCAATGTGCAAGATTTGAGGTCAGTAAAAAGCATGCAGGTGAATTCGGTGGGTGTTGGATCATTTCCCTCCAGTCCAGCTTTTAGGGATCTAGTAGTGTGTAGGTCATAGGAATCTACCTGTTTCCAGGTTTTCCCACTCTCCTCTAAACAGTGTGTCACAGGCACAGTGCTGGAGGTAGGAGTTCTCCCTGCCCATGTCATGTTACTAATGGAAACAAAGCTTTGTCAAATGAAAATATTGTTTTAACCAGAGCTTTCAACCTTCTTGTGTTACAATTCTCTTTGCTGACTTGCACCAAGTAACCATTACCCCCTGGGCCTGAAACGTGGCCTATAGTGATTTCCAATGATGTTGCCATACGCAAAAAAAAAAAAAAGGAACAACACTGTTAAGAGGGGTCACATACTTCACCCAACTTGTGATGGAAAAAAATTCTAAATGGGCACTGGTCACAATAATCACTTTTATACTCAAAATCAGAATAACAGAATGTTTTGGGTTTGAAAGAACTTTTAAATATCATCTTGTCCAATCCCCTGCCGGGGGGGCTCAGACACCTTCCACAAGATCAGTTTGCTTCAAGCTTTGTCCAGCCTGGCCTTGAACACTTCAAATGATGGGGCAGCCACAGCTTCTCTGGGCAACCTGTGCCAGTGTCTCATCACCCTCATAGTAAAGAATTTCTTCTCAATATCCAATCTAAACCTAATCATTTTCAGTTTAAAACTGATGTCCCTTGTCCTGTCACACAGGTCTTGGAAAAAAGTCTCTCTCTGTCTTTTTATAAGTCCCTCTAAGTAATTAAAGGACACAACAAGTCTCTCTTCTCTTCTCCAGGTTGAACAGCCCCAACTCTCTCAGTTTGTCTTCACAGAAGAGGTGCTTCAGCTCTCAGACCATTTTTGTGGCCCTCCTTTGGACTTGCTCTATAAAACCCTAGTCTTTCTGGTGTTGAGGACCCTATATCTGGACACAGGTGTGTACTCCACGTTGGGTCTCACAAGCAAAGAGAAGAGGGGCAGAGTCACCTCTCCACCTGCTGACTATGTTTCCTGCAATGCAGCCCAAGATAGTTTGGAGAAGAAGGGCCTCATCCTCCCTCTTGGCTGTGATTCTGGACTGCAAGCTCAGATGGAAACATTAATATTTGTTTAGAAGAATCTTACTCTGTTTGTATTGTGTATTCTAAATAAAGCTCATAATTTATCAGTGTTTTCAGTGCTTATGGGACCCCAAAAAATGCAAGTCTTGTTTTAAACCCTTCCCTCCCTTTCTGTGCATGCACACATAGTGATGCACATGTGTTAAAACCAGTCTGCGATATAAAGGTTTTACCTCCTAAACTGAGGTGGATGAAAGGCACACAGTGCTATGATCCCCATTTCACAGAGATGGAAATGAGACACAGGCAGATTTAGGGACTTGCCCAAGGCAAGACAGGAAACACCTTGTGTGACCAGGAATCAAACCCACATCTCTTCTGTTCTTTAGCGAGACACTAGTGTTCCTCTTGGTAGAGTGCACAAATAAGATGGGAAGTGGTACTTTAAAGCACTTTTCTCAAGATCACGTCACTGTTATTGTTATAATTTAGCAATAGATGTTATCAATATAAAAGTAAAGCCGGTTGCAATTTGAGTTTATCCTTTGTAATGACTCACTTCTTCCATACTGCCCACAAGAAATGAACTAATAACCAGTTATTCCCCCTGGATTTCTCAGTATGAATTGTCTCTGTGTTACTTGCTTTTAAGCTACATGACAGTTTTCCAAGCCACCTCAGCAAAGTCATATGGTCATATCAAACCTCCCAATAGACCTCTTGGTGACCTCCTGATGTAAAGGAGGCTGCAAACACGTATCTAACTGCTGCATGGTGTTCCTTGATGGTCCATTACTGTGGTGAAAGGCAGTCTGCATTTAAAATTTGTATACTCCTGATGTCAATAAAACACACTGGATTCTTTAAGCTGTATTGGTTTTTGTGGGCTTGAGCTTGCACAGGTAATTTGATTATAATTGATCTTAGAATCATAAAGTGTCATGAGTTGGAAGGGACACAAAGGGATTATTGAAATCCAGCTCCTGATCCTGCATGGGTAGCCCCAAGAATCACATCCTGGGCCTAAGAACATTGTCCAAGTACTCTTGAACTCTGTCAGGTTTGGTGCTGTTACCACTCCTCTGGGGAGCCTGTTCCAGTGCCTGGCCACCCTCTGGGTGAAGAAAATTTTCCTAATATTCAACCTAAACCTTCCCTGACACAGCTTCCTGCCATTCCCTCTGAACTTATCACTGATCACCAGTGAGACTTTCAAATTCTATATCTACTGGTGCAGGATCTAAAAGGCAGTCAGTGAGGGTCCACAGGGAGTTTGAATCAAGCCCAGTGCTGGTATGTCAGTTCAGACTGACCCCCACAAACATAATCTATGCTCTCACCTTGTCTCCTAAAGTCCTGTAGGTTGTCTGGCTGGCAAATGTTGCTTAGCTTCCATTCTCTAAATCCATGGTGAACTGCAACATGGCATTGAAAAGGCAATGAACTCTGAGCAGTAAGAAAGTAGAGATAATTAACAATAACACCTTTAGGATGCCAACAAATTTGTTGGGTTGTTTCAGGACTGCAAAACTGGATATGTACTTTAAAAGGTCCTCTAGTTTAAGCCTGTAAATAGGTTTAGTAGTGCAACATTTGAGTGGGATAGGCTTGTTTTTCTTACTTCAGAAAACAGGATATAATGTGATCTGCTCCTCTGAACCAGTATTTTTTCTTTAGAGATTAATTCATGAGTGTTACGGGTTTTCGTAAATGAAAGTGTCTAGGGGTATGTTCTAGTCACCAGAATACTGGCAGAAAAAACTGTTAGAAAAGTCACTACAGGTCACAGGGAACACTTTACTTCAGTCTTCTGAGTGTGCATCCTTGAAGCTCCAGAAAACTCCATAGTTATTACTGAGACAGTTTTATCTACCCAGCTTAACCTACTTTATTTTCTTCATTTTTTTTTCCCTGACAAAATAGTGAATGGAGTCACCAAGAATCATGGAATTATTTAGGTTGGAAAAGACCTCTGAGTTCATCAAGTCCAACTGTTAACTCAGCACTGCCAGATCCACCATGCCCCCACAAGTCACAGCTAGACATCTTTTAAATACTTCCAGGGATCGTGACCCCACCACCTCCTTGGTGACAGCCTGTCAATGCTGACTACCATTTTGGTGAATGTTTCCTTCGTATCCAATCTACACCTCACCTGGTGCAACATGAGGCCATTTCACCCAATCCTATCACTTGTTACCTGGGGGAAGAGGCCAACCCCCATTTGACTACAATCTCCTTTCAAGGAGTTGTGGAGAGCAAGAAGGTTCCCCTTGAGCCTCCTTTTCTCCAGGCTGAGCCCCATCCAGTTCCATCAGCTGCTCCTTGTTCTCCAGATCCTTCTACAGCTCTGTTCCTTTCTCCAAACTGGCTCCAGCACCTCAGTGTCTTTCTTGTAATGAGAGGCCCATAACTGAACACAGGATTCGAGGTGTGACCTCACCAGTGCTGACTACAGAGGCACAATCACTGCCCAGTCCTTCCTAGAAATACTTCATCTGAAGCTCTAGATGCACAAGCCTCTAAATATTAGGTAGAAGGAAGTTGTCTAAGACATTGTCATCTGATTGTTTCCCATGAGATTTGTAAAGCAGATCTATGTCAGGTTGAGATCAAATCTTACATTGAAACTAGTAGGGCTTTGCCATTGAATCCATTAATTCTGGAGGTATTTTTGCTTTTTTAAAATTATTTTTTAAAGATATTCCAATCTAGTGTGGTTTGGTTTTTTTTTGTTTGGTTTGCTTTGTTTTTTGTTTTGTTTTGATTTGATTTGGGGTTTTTTTTTGTTTTGGTTTGGGTTTGGTTTTTTGTTTGTTTTGTTTTATTTGGTTCTTTTCTGTATAGCCAGTTCTTTTACACAGAGTAAGCATTTAAGCATTGTTCTGAACTGGGTCGCTACTGCTCTGAATGAGGAACTCAGTGCTTTTCTTATTTAAAGTTTTCTTATTTAAAGTTATATCTGGTAACTAAACAATCTGTATTGGGCTTTTCCTATTTAGTAATTTGGTATTTAGAATATACTTCACTAACTAACATGCTTGGTTAACTAACAGCTTTGCAAGATGTCACAAGTAATGTTTGATTCAAGGATTTTATATGGTTTTCCCCTGTAGATTTTTTTTTCTCCCCAGAATTATTCAAGCTCATTTCTAAAAGTGCAACATTTTGCAGATTATCTCAGAGTCACTGAAGATTTGTTGTGGTTTTTTTCCCAGAGACTGGTAAAATCACACTGGCTCCAGAGGTTCAACTTTCTGCCCCTGCTAAGGGAGGTCATCAGTAGCATGGAGTCAGTTTTGAATATCTCCCAATCAGAAACAAATAAAAGTTAGCCCACTGGGACTTTAGCTAGGCTGTATCTGCCCTTCCAATGAACAGTTAAGCTTTGTAGTGTGCCTGCTTGAGAAACAGCTGTTTGTCTAACCTCTGAACTGCTCAATACATTAATCTGAAGCATAATTTAACTCTGTCTCAGCTTCCGAACAGGGCACCAATAACTGGTTAGCGCAGATTTACCAGCCTTAAAAATGATCATTTCTGAGGTTTGTTTAAAAAAACAGTTTCCTTTCTGTCTTAGATTAATAAGAATGGACAGTCTTTGCAAGAACATACCCAACAGAGAGTACAATTCATAGGATTGTTAGCAAGATGCTCCCCCCTCAAAACCATTTTGCTGTTTGTTCCTGGTTGTGAGTCAACCGTAGGGGCAGACCCTGTTTTTTGTTGGCCTTCTGTTTGGGG
>JAOXXN010000265.1:3258643-3335716 GCA_026770055.1 Myrmophylax atrothorax
AGAACAAAGATCCAGTCAGAAGGATGGGAAAATACAGAACTCTTTTGAATGAGGATGAGCCAAGCCTTGATCAGATCTGGATATCTTCAAGCTTTAAAGTTAGAAGACTCCTGGATTCAGTGTGGGCTCATGTTTCTGAATCCTGGTTTGAAGTCAGTTAGTGAGTGGGACTCTTGATCTTTGTGAGAGAGTAGATATTAAAAGGGGAAAGAAATAGAGGAAAATAAGAAGGAGAAGATTTTTTTGTGAAAAGGTGACATACTTTTGGCTGTTGAAATGCTGAGTGATGCAAGCTCGAATATTCTCCTGTCACTAACAGACACAGTTCTTGCTTCACTTCATGAGCACTTACTCACTCCATTCCCCAGATTGCCCCAGAGAAAACCAGTAGAAAAATGGATCACTCTTCTAAGAATTTGGCTTCTGAAAGCTGTTGTTATGTACCTTGGTATCTAGGTCATTAAATATCTGTCCTGACTCAACACTGGAATGTTCCACTAACTTGCATTCATTAGGGTTTTGCTCCTGCACCATCAAGAGAGGTCATAGATCATAGACAGTCTTGGGTTGGAAGGAACCTTCAAGATCCTCTAGTTCCAACCCCACTGCCTTCTACTAGATCAGGTTGCTCTGAGCCCCATCCAACCTGGCCCTGAACACTTCCAGGGATGGGGAATTCACAGGTTCTCTGGGAACCCTGTGCTAGTGCTTTTTATCACCCTCACAGCAAATATCTTCCTAATACCTAATCTAAACCTTCCCTCTTTCTGTTTAAAACCATTCTCACTTATTCTGTCAGTACATGCCATTGCAAAAACTGTTTTTCCATCTTTCTTGTCAACTCCCTTCAGGGACTGGAAGGCTGCAATTAGGTCACCTCAAAGTCTTCTCTTCTCCAGGCTGAGCAATCCCAATTCTATCAGTCTTTAAATGGAGGGCTCCAGGTTGAGGAGGTACCCAGTGAGGTAAATCCAGGATGTTTATTGTCCCACTGCACATAACATGCAAGGGTCTGTTTTTGTAAGGGAAACTGTTTCTTGCCAATATTTACAAATTAATCACCTGACACTCTGTGATGTCATGAGATTGTTGTATCTGCCCAAGTACAAAGGCAGTGTGGCAATTATGGAGCTAAATGTTAAGTGTTATGGCACTGCAAGGTTCTGCTGTTGGTCTTGCTTACTTTGAAGAGACCATCATCTCCATGGACTATAACAAAAGCTGTGGCAACTTGCTCTCCTGCAGACACATGCATTCAGGCAGCCTCTGTTTCAGTCTAATTCCTTCCCCATGTGTTTTCTTTTTCCTAAAGCTCTGACTGCAACAATCAAGGTATTATGGGAGATAATTCAATTTTCCAAAAAAATGATTGCAAACAGTCAAACTTTCACAGTCACAGAGAAATCTTGAAAATGTAACCTAGATCTGAGCATATGCTTGAGCAATGCTAAAGCCTGAAAAGAGATTAAATCTAATGTTTTTCTTGTATTATCATCAGTATAGAAATTTTGGTGTTTGCAGCTCAGGGAGTGTAAGAGTTAACATGCAATAACAGAGCACTGGGAACTGGACAAGTGGTGGATTGTGTTATGAACACAATCCCTGTTGCAAGGAGTTTCTAGTATAAAAAAAGGTAGGATAAGATGGACACAGACAAGCCAACAAGGAATATGATGATATTACCCTTTTTTTACCAGATTACTGATTTACTGACTGAACAGACCTGAATCTTAATAAGGGATTTAATCAGAGAAGGATGTAATTTTTAGCTGGAACCCCTTTGGTGAGACTGTAGGTTTGACAACATCTATTTTTCCTATGAATTTCTGTCAGATGAGCTAATTTATTCATTAACCAAAGCTGAAAATATCTTGGAAAAATAAAATATTTTAACATTTTATATTTAACTGCCATGAATTTTTATATAAGGTTGTTTTAAAAAAATATTTAAACAATTAGAAACCATTTTAAAGCTGAGTGAAACGTTTGATCATAATCAAGGTTAGGCTGAGATATTTATATTTTCAGTGCCTTTTTATCCCAAATGTCCCAACATTGATGTACTTACTTAGCTTGATGATAATAAAGATTATGAAGAATTAACAGGAAAGCATAAAATTTCCCATTTTTACAGCAGGCTTTCACTTGAATGAGGGAAGATGTTGTTTGAGCAGGCAAATGGGGCAGGTGAACTGCACATGTACAAAGAGGCTGCTGAAGAGTCTTGGAGACAAAGGCAGAGAGGGCATTAAGCACAATTGTTGAAATAGGACAAGAGGTATTGGCTTTAAAGTAAAAGACATCAGGTTTAGACTAGATATAAGGAAGAAACTTTAATATTGAGGGTAGGGAAACACTGGCACAGGTTATCCAGAAAGGTGGTGGATGCCCCATCCCAGTAAACATTCAAAATCAGGTTGAATGGAGCTCTGAGCAACCTGGTCTAGTTGAAGATGCACCTGCTCATTGCAGGGGGTTTGCACTTTATGACCTTTAAAGGTCCTTTCAAACCCAAACTATTCTATGATTCCCCTTTTATACAGGCCAGGTTTTGCTCTGCACTAGGCAGCTGTAGTTCAAGAGGAAGGCAGAAGGTGACAGGGAACTGAAGACTCCCCACTTTTACCCCTGACTAAAACCCCCTGTGGTTGTCTCTCATTACCTGTCCTAATATTCTTTGTTTTCTGAAGAATACTAAGGCAGGAGATAAACTCACCTGTGTGCTACTTCAAGGCATGGAGTGGAATGCAGGGCTAATTTCCTTGCCTGCAGCATAGGGAGATGGGGCAGAATTGTGTCTCCCCTGTACATCTTTTGGGAATAGGGGCAACCATAATCCCTCAGCTCCCAAAGCCAGCAAACCCCCAAGGCTGATATTGTCAGCTATGATGGTTATTGAGGAGTGAGGGGAGAGGATAAATACCTGGAGAGAGCAGATGCTTTGCTATGAAATTTCTGAAGACGTGCTGTCAGGCTGCGGAGTGTCTGAAACACCCAGCTCTGCGTGGGGGAAGCAGCGTCGGGCTGTCACCGGCGCTCTCATGGCTCCCACACCTATTGAGCCTGACAGAGCTGTTTAGCCAAAGTGCATCACATTCCCTGCTGCCCTCATTTTGCTTAATCTGCATTCTTGCAGCTCAGTAATCCTCATGAGGGGACTTCCTATAAATAGTGCTTTGGCAATTAAACCCACTTTCCTTGCAAACTAAGCTTTAATTGCTATTGGCAGGTATTTCGCAGAAGTATCTCCTATGGAGTAACTAGAGGATGAAACATATTTTCAATAATGAGGGTTTATCTTTGTGAAGAAAAGAAAGTTTATCTTAAATGCTAATGCTATTATCTAATCTAGCATCTAATGTTTTTCTATGCACTTTGCTCCTCTGAGAGCACCACAGAGAAGAAATGTGAGCTGTAAAAATCCCACTGTGCTCATGGAAATGTCTCTTGCACATTTTCAGGGAAAACAAGTCAAAGATTACACCTCTGCAGTATTTTTTTGGTGACATGCATTATTTTTAATGCATTTTACTCAGATTTCAATCAGAATTATATTTAAAGAAAACAACAAAGCACAATAAAAAAATTGACCTTCTGCCCTCAGAAAACAGGTGAATACACATGCAGGTCAATCCACTGGCCAACTCTGATGTGCAGAGGAGCTGGGGTCATTTATTTCAGAAGCAGCTTTAGCTGCTCTGCCTCCTGTTTCAGGAGAAGTTCAAGTTCTTAAATGACACCTGGAAATCCGAACAGGCACAGTGGAGCCTATCATAAAGGGAAAGGGGGATTTGGATATTTGGAAGTAAATCCTGAGATTATTTTAACATGAACCTGTAAGAATGATATTGGTATGCATGTAAGTGTGCATAAACCAGCTGCTGCTCCTGCCTCCTTGCATGCTGAGTGTGCTTTACTTCAAATCAATATTTTTGTGGGCTTCTAGGGGAGCAGGAGCAACCCAGATATGCATGGAAAACCAAGGCTTTTCAAACCTAAATATGGCATTAGATTATGTGGTATTTAAAAAAAAAACACAGAAAATATAGTCCTGTTTTAGCCTTAAAAATCACAGCATCATACATTGTTCCCAATGTGGATCAAGTTTTTTAAGGTGGTCAAACTCTTAAATATGTATGGCTAGTTTTAATTTAGTGTAAAGTCATGTCAGACTCTTGGAAATGAACGTGTGATACATTTCTGAAGAAAATTGGCATGTGCTACAGAAGATGCTGCAAAAATTTTTTTTGATATTGTTAGCCTAGATCATCTGTAAAATTCATTTAAATGGCACACCCCCACCCCCATCCCCCATTTTGTGCTCACTTTTTATAAATATTCAAATATGAGTTTTCCTGCTGGGAATGTTTTCAGCCAGTGCATGGTGGTCACATCTGGGACTGAGGTTGAGTTTTGAATTTGTGTTTGTAGTGAGTGAATGAATGTCCTAACCTCAGTCTTGCTGGGAATCACGTATACCAACAGGACACTGAAAACTGAAAGAGGATGAGTTTTGATTAGATATTAGGACAAAATACTTTACTGTGAGAGTGGTAAGACACTGGCACAGGTTGCCAAGAAAAGCTATGACTGGCCCATCCCTGGAAATGTTCAAGGCCAAGTCGAATGGGGCTTGGAGTAACACAGTCAAGTAGAAGGTGACCCTGCCTATGGTGGGGGAGTTGGAACAGGTGATCTGTAAGGTTCTTCCAACCCAAACCATTCTATGATTCTATGACGTCATATTGGTGGCAGTGAACTATGTCAATCTTCAAATGGAGATTACCTCAGTAAACTGCTGAAGGCCAAAGCAACCAGCAGTTATATTTTAAGGAATGTTTTTGAATAAAAGATTTCAAAGGATTGATCTCAAACCTTACTGTATGGCCTGGGACATCTGTGATGCCACACTTCGCCCATTTAAATTTAAAACAAAGCCCTGGACCATGATATACCTTATAAAGCTTTGTCCCTGTTTAAAACTGCTCTGTTATTGTACTATCTCAATCTAGTCCTCAAATACCAATTGATCTGTTCACCTTGTAAAACATGCTTCTGGTTCACCCCATAAATCTGGATCCTTGGTGTGTTTCATTTAGTAGTTTACCTATTGATCTCTCTATCTCTAAACCTGACTGTCTCCACTGCTGTGAGTGTGGATGTTGGAGTTTTATTCTGGTTAACAGCTGCTGTGTAGAAGCTTTCACACAGTGACCAAGGGAGATCCCAGAGGACGAGAACCCATTTTCCCCACCTTTTGTGAGGTTGATGAAGCAGAGAAAAAGGGTTCTCCCCTTTGATCTACTTTGATTGCCTGAGCACCTCCTCATCCCCACTCCCATCAGCAAGCTGCCATTCCCTCCCATTCCCACCACCACTGTTACAGTAAATATCACCAAGCTCAGGTGATATCTCCCTTCCACTCTGCAACACAATCAACACAGTTGGATTGCGAGTCTGATTCACAACTCTTGTTCTGATCCCATATAGAAATTTGGAAGCCTAAAGGTCACATGCAGGAGTTATTTCAAAAGGCCACATACTCCATGCTTAATTCTTCTGAAGCTTTGACTTTTTGTTTGAAATGTTCCTCATGCTGAACTCATTCTGTGCACTTCTACATCAAGATACCAAGGATATAACCACTGGGTTAAAACTTCCTGTGGGACTACAGATATTCTTCCTTGATACTCATCCTTCAAAAATTGAGGATTTGTGTTCCTGGACTTTACAACTGTGAAGTCCCAGGTTGCTCACTATCAAAGCAGCATCTAAAGTCCCGGATTTCTGATTATGAAGCAGGTCTTCCCATCCCATTCAGGGTAAGGATAGTCCCTTTCTGTGGATTTGACACTGGCTCAGAGCTACAAGGATCCTGCTTTGGAAATGCTGTTCTTAGTATACATTTATGTTCTTTTTTGAAAAAAAGAAAATTATCCTTAAAATGCAATGTGAAGAGGTGTATGTATTTATCCTTCTCATAAACCAGAGTGCTTTGAGTAAATTGAAATAGAAAAATCTGAGCCCTGATTTTTCCTAAGCAAAATCAGAGACAATCTTCACTTCCTATGGAGGCTTCTGCACCTCCCTCCAAGGGCACAAGTCTGGAGGCCTTCTTAAAAAGTTGAGAGGAAGAACTTTCATCATTGATGTTAACGATCCCAAGTAATAGGTAGAAGTATTGTACTCCATTTTAGTATTATTGTTGGCTCAATAAATCTGCTACTTATAAAATGCAACACCCAGAAGTGGGACTGGACTTGGCAGACTGAGGGACTGAGGAGTGACTAAGGATTGTCCCCTGCTCACTAGACACTGAATACACTATGAATCGATGATATGACAGTGTCCTTAAACCATCCAAAAATGCATAAAGACTTAGTTTTAAATTTTGGTCAGCACTGAAGTGGTCAGGCAATTGGACTACATTAGCATTGCAGGCACCCCCCAACTGAAATATTCTATTCTATTCTATTCTATTCTATTCTATTCTATTCTATTCTATTCTATTCTATTCTATATATATGGCAAATAATTTAACCTTGAAAATCTTCTTGCTGTGCCTCAAAAGGAAAGTGAAACCCAGCACTACATGGATTTAAAATTAAAAAAATGGATATGTTGAGAAATGATTCATTACACCTTTAATCAAAATACGCCCCAGAGAAGGGATGGGTTTGAGAGATACCAAGCGCATGGTGTGTTCTCAACACCCACCTCCAGGCACCTTCCAGTTTTCATTCGGGCTTTGGTGGATTCTGTTCCATAGTCCATAAATATCCCACCAACGGTCTTCAAACAACCCCAGACCAAACGCTGTGACAGGAAACCCTCTTATTTTTGGTCCAGGCATAAAGACTTTTAAAAAGCCTACTAGGCACCTTACCGTGTTTGAGTACATTTAAAATGAGCTAAGATCTGTGTGCTTCTCAAAAACTCAGTTTTCTTTATCCCATCTCATTTTCTGGTAAAAATAACAGATGATTTTTTTTTAATTCTAATTTTAAATTAAGCGCACTGTGATTGTATTTCCTGCTTCTGTCTTACCCTAAGTACCATCACTGGCAATAATTTTTAGTGTTAATGTAACTGGTAGAAACTTTTTATTTGCTTGTTTTCCTAATAACTTTTTTCTTTATTTCTGTTCACATTCATAATCTTAACAAGGGAGAAAAAGCTTATATGCAGAACATAAAGGTATAGCAAGTCACAGAAATGTAGTCAAGAAGAATAATAGGTATTAAATCAATATTTATAAACATAACAGCTAATAGAAAAACAGACTCATATCCATTTGTTTTAAAAATAGGTTGCTACAAAACCATGTAAATGAATATTTAATTTAATGTGTTTTTTCTATATCAAGTATAGTTCCCTTTATAAAAGCCCATGAACAATGACAATACTGCACAATAAATATTAATAATTACCCATAATGGGTAATTAAAGTTTAATAATTAGTATGAAAGTCAAAATAACAAGAAAGAATCACTTGATCACATTCAAAACATTCAGTATTTGAAAGATGTTGTATAATCATTACAGCATAGGTTAATGATTGTCCATTTGAAGTCTGCACTCATTTACGTTCATGGTTATTGGAATGTAACAGTTGATAGAGCATTTCATGATAGAAAAAATTGAATATGTAAATACTATTCCGAATGTGAGTCCACTGTGATGGGGTTATCTCTGCAAATGTAGTTCACATTGGTGGTATTCTATAAGGAGGTTGCTTTTTGAACTGCCTTTGAAAAAATGGCTTGAATTTAGGGGAGTGGAGGTCAATATGCTGCACAGAAATAGAGACATTTTTTATATGTAAACACTGCTCAACTGAACCCTGCAGCTGAGGATCTGGATCACATTTTCCAATACTTTGCAGAGTTAGAGTTGTATAATCTTTTGCTATACATTTTGGGGTTCTGAGCAATTTGCTGTATGAAATTTCAACCCTTGACTTACTCTAATACAAAGAAATAGTTTATCAAAAATGTACTTTGACTCATGGGACCCATTTATAAAGATAAGGAGCAGAAGACAATCCAAAATACATCTGCTATGGGGTAACATGCTAGTATTTTAAAATGCACCCAGTATTTTCTGAGGTCTTGTTTTTTGGCTCCTTTTTTCAGATGAAATATTTTTACCTTCTGCAAAAGGAGTCAATTTATTATCAATAAAGCAACTCAATTTTGCTGAATGCTATAAGTTTTTGTCAATAACATATTTAAAGGCTACATTTTAATCCCCAGTTCCAGGAATTAATGTATTCTTTTGCTAACAATAAACATTCTCCGTGTTTTCCAAGTTTTGAACACTATGTCCACTGAGCCACTTCCATCTTCTTGTGTTTAAGGTGAGATTTGTAGACAGCTGGACAAGCCACCTAAAACCCACATTTCTTTATTGATTTTTTTTTTTTACTTTTAATTGAGTTTCAGTAAACTCAGTTTCCCAATCAGCAAACTCAGTTTCCTGATCCTGTGATCTGTGCATCTACAGGAAAAAGCAAGAAACACTTTACTTCTGCACAAATACAGGAGCATGTTGCATTTTTCTTCTATGGGGATGGTACAAGGGCACTGTAATCAGGGATTTATCACATGGTAATCCCTGTCTCTGAAGCCAGTTAAGTGAAGTGAGGAGTGCAGATGAACAAGAAAATTACTAGACAAGGAAAGATGTTTCTCCAGCAATATAATTATTTAGAGTAATGACCAATCTCTGCCTTTTCATTGCTTCATGCCCTCTGGTGCCATTGGTGGTCAAGCTGTTTTGCAATGGGTTTATCTTTCCCATTTCGTAAATGAGGAAAATGAGAGTATCTTGCTGGAGGAGGTAAAAGAAGCCTGGGGAACTGCCAGGGTGTGAAATACTCATGAAAAACAAAATCCTGGATAAGAAAGGGAGGAAGAGGCTTTAAGAGAGTTGCAGTTTTCATATCCAGTACTAGGGAAACTCCAACATGATTGTGTGGCACACTTGTCCCTACATGCTGACCTATAGGCAGTCCCAGGATTGTCCCACCCAGTCCCAAACAAAAATCCTCAATACTCACCATTGAGGGATATAGAATCATAGAATCACAGACTTGGTAAATTTTGAAAAGACCTCTAAGATCACCAAGGTCAACTGTCAACTCAACACCATCACCATGACCACCATTAAATCATGTCCTCAAGTGCCATATCCATAGGGGTTTTTTAACACTTCCAGGGATGGTGATTCCACCACTTCTCCAGGCAGCCTGTTCTGATGTTTGACAGACAAGACATGACATGGCCTCAATGACTGGGGCATGTGTGTTCTCCCATACTTGGGTAAGAAGAATTCCTCATCCTTTTGAGAATGGATCATTTTCTCTCTTGTACAGAGATGTTGGAGAAGACAAATGGATCTGTGACTGTTTTTCAGGCAGTGCAGGAAAGAAAACTTCTCTTACTATGTAACAGCAACAGCAATCCTCATATACTTTGGTTTAAGTAAAACATGCTACAGAGGAAAACGACTGAAGAATTCTGTGCAAGTGAGTGAAATTAGCTTTTTCCTAAAATGGAGAATTAGAATGTTTCATGAAATTAATGGAAAGAGGATCTTAGAAAGAATAAAGAGGGGACTGGATAAATTAAAGATTTTATCTGAAACCAAACTGGAGTAATTGACTAAATTAACTTGTCTTAAAGAGACATGTACTGAGACATTGCAAAATAAAGAAAAGATAAAAGGAAATTAGAGAGTGTAATATGGCATATAAACAGCACTAGGAAAAAAAAACTGAAGGGAAAAGTAAGAATACTGGTGTCAAAGGGGAAGAAGAAAGGCTTTACATGCATAGAAGTGACTAAATGTGCCATTATGTTTTTCAGCAAGAAATATAAAAAATCTTCCTGCTGCTTCCACAAAAAAAAAACAAGAAAAAAGAAAAAAAAGAAATCAGTATTCAAATGACGTATCTCAGGGAGCAGTCTACAAACAACTGCACCTCACAGTCATCTCAGGCGTCTTTATTTATTAATTAAAATTTAAAAAAATCATGTGAAGGCCCTGAGCAGAGATCATAATTTGATTTTTCCTACTGATGTGTAGAATAAGCCAAGAGAAACATTGTAATACAAGTTTTTTTTTACTTTATTTAAAATTAATCACAAGCAATATTTTTTTTATCAATACAATATGTTAAAAAACTCTCTAAGCATTTTAAAGATACCTACATTTGCTAAGGCAGATAACACAAACCTGCTAAAGCAGGAGAAAACCTTCTGTGTGCTATGTTAGCTGAATATGTATCCAGTGTGCTCAGTTTAGAAAATATTACTATGGAGGAATAATGTTAATGATGCAAAGCCCCTGCATAAACCAAGCAAAGCTTTTTGCACAACTCCTTCATTCCTGATCAGAATATTAAATTAAGGAGTGAAAAAAAGTGATTTTGTTAATCTTGCAGACTTCTCTTCAAAGCTCTTTTTCCATTCTCTATATCCTAGATTAGTTATTGTCATTATTATAATCATCATCATAAATATTATGAATATTATTAGTAATAGTATTATTTAAAAATAATATTTAAATTAGTAATCCAAATCAGAGATTGAATGCATTGGATTAAATATTGTACATATACATATATTGACACACCTATATATTGTATATCCACACACACATGCTTACAGTGCTTCCCATGAGGCAGAGAGTTAACAGCAATGACAATGGCTCATATTTAAGGGCTGAGTTCTGAAGGGAATGAGCATTCCCGTGGCAAAGAAGGAGAGTTTTTTCAGAGATTTACTTCACAGCACGAAGAGGCAGTTTGAAGGCTTTAAGGACATTTTTTTAATAAATTCTAAATAAAAATGTAGTTTATCTTAAAGATGGAGAAGCACCATTAATTTGTGACAGTATCTAAAATAAGAGAGAATTTAAATAAAACTTTTGCTGCTGCTGTTCATGTCAGATGCTGTGACTTCACAGAAATAAGTTATTACATGGAAAATATACAGCCCATTTTAATTTTTGTTGTTGTTGTTGTTGTTGTTGTTCTGATTGTAGGGAAATCTTGCTTAAAAACTTAATTAATGTACAGCTAATAATGGTCTGCTCTGATCTAACTGACCGTTTTTGTGCCAAAAGAATTAAATCTATGGTTGCTGCTGGGGAAATGCACACCATCTATTTTATAGGGTTTCCTACATATCTTGCTGAGAGGAAGGCAGCTCTGGGATAGATCTGCAGCAACAAGGCTCCATAAACCTTTAGGGGGAAAAAATTCAAACTGAAGTAATGAAAAGAACAAAGACTTTTCCCTCTGGTAATCATAGACTCATAAGTGATTTGGGTTGGAACAGACCTTAAGGATGATCTTGTTCCAACCCCCTGCCATGAGCCTGGAACTTTCCACCAGACCAAGTTACTCAGGGCCCCATCCCACCTGGCCTTGAACACTTCCAGGGGTAGGCCATCCACAGCTTCTCTGGGCAGGATGGTGAATTGCATCCCACTCTTTTGGGAGAAGCCCTTCAAGTTGATGTTCATGTGGAAGTTTATAATCTCTCTGTTTTCAGCCTGGTGCTGCAGTTGTGAAGTAAAAGGTGTCCTGCTGGGCTGTCTGGTCTCCATGGCAAGGAGGGACACCCTGCTCTCCAGAGTGGGTGGCTGGAGGGCAGGATCCAAACATCTGGAGGTATCTCAGAGCAGGGCTCAGCGTAGCCCACCTCATTCCAGTCAGTACCAGCACACTGCTAGCTCTGGGGCTAGTTAAGACCTCCATAGCAACATGGAAATGCAACCACAGAGCAGATCCTCAGTATTTTCACAGCCTGTGGGTAATACCCCACAACATTTGATTTGTGTAGTCACACACTTGGGTGTGGAAGGACTGACACCGTGCTGTCACAGGCGGCCATTCTGAGGACAGTGCAAATGTCCTGTTCCTTGCAGGACTTCTTGATTCCTTGCACAGATAGACAAACTCATCTATTCAGCCTATTTCAACAGGATGAGCAGTGGGCTGATAATATTTTGGAGCTCATCAATACTACAGGCTCCAGGAGAACCACCATGCTGTTTTGCTATGGGACTTGTCCAAATCCTAACTCCAGTTAAAAGCAAAGTGCTGAGATTTTTGTATGCCTCACTATCCAAGAAGCTAGTCAGAAGTAGTCAGTAGGGTCCATCTCCACAGTGACCAAAAGCCTCATGGTTCTTCTGTCCTTTGGCAAGGGATGAGTGATAAGTGGTGTTGCTGGAGTCAACATATTTTGATTCTACATTTGACAAGGGCACACACTGTGCTTATACAGTCAGCCTTCCTGTTAACCTCAAATCTTACCAAAATCAAAGCCCCAGTAACATGGGAAGTGTTCAAGACCAGGTTGGATGAGGCCCTAAGCAACCTTATCTAGTTAAAAATGTCCCTGTCCATGGCAGAGGGATTGGAATTGTGTTATTTTATTCTATGTTTCTACAATTCTATGATTAGCTTTTATTAATTGAAATGAAATTTCAGCAAATTCTCCCTCATAATTTCAGAGAATCATTTCCCCTCTTTTTTAATTTTTTGTTTGTTTGGTTGGTTGGGTTGGGGTTTTTTAAAGGGGAGTAGGGAATTTCTAACCAGGTTTTGTTTGTATGTATTTGTCAGAGTAGACCCTCCAAAATGTGTTTAAGACAGATGTTTATATCTTGCAATATTCACTTTCTGGTAAATTACCAAAGTCACTATAGGAAGATAGTGGATATTAGTCCTCCTGTTCAAAGAAAAATTCTTGTTAGTTTGAACCAAAAAATTTAGCAAGGGAAGAAAATCTTACGTATAGGTGAACTCCAGGAAAACATAAAAGCTCATAGACACCAAAGTAATAAAGATGCCAGTGAGTAGTGGAGTAGTAAAGATGGGGAACTGAGGTAGGGCTCTCAGAAGTATTTAAATGCCTGTTACAAAGAAATGAATGGCACTGAAGCCAATGAGTGAGCTGCCGGTGTCCTATTCAAAGCCCTGTGACGAGGGACTGAAACCCACATTTCCCAAGCCCCTAGCCACCCTTCCCTTAACTGGATGAGCTTTTTTTGCTGCCTTTTTTCACAACATCACCATGACAACAGTTACTGCTCTCTTTTTTGACTGGTGCTCAGTGTGCAAATGGATGTTGATCAACAATGAGGTACTATGACGATGAGTAAATAGATTAAACCCCTGTGTTACCCCATGGTCAACACACACAATGAGCAGAACTGTAGCCTTCAGATCACTGTGGTTATTCCTTCTCCCGAGTCCTGCAGTGTCCTTTCTGCTGACACGTAAGCTAGCATTTGATGATAGTATTATTTACATTTTTAATTACATTGTGTGTACTGGGTATTTACTCTGAGCACAAGTGGCAAGCTGTTTGGGAGCTAGTGTTTCTGCAGTGCTGCTAATTAATTGATGATAAATAAGTAAATAAAGAGCCCAGTGAAAGCAAAAGGAAAGACTATAGCTTGCTTCTTTCCTTTCCAGAAAACTCTATCCTTCCTAGGTTTTTTAATTTCTTCTTTTTTCCGTGTGTTATCATTCACCTTTTAATTAAAACAAGTTTGTTATTTGGCTGCCAAACCTTCCCCTATAAGCAACGAATGGCACTGAAGACAGGACTAAATGTTTTTCTTTCCTTTCTTTCTTTCCTGTACTTGGATGATGGGTCCTTAGGTTAGTCTGAAATTCCTTACTCACTCATCCACTGATAAGTCAGGTCTGGGAGATCTTCTCTCTGTAACATCATTTGTAATTTAACTCAAGAACAAGGAAGGGGAATGATTTTGAACACAGATCTGGGATGAAAACAGAGCAAGGAGAGCTCCCCTGCCTAATTTTTAATGAGAATGATAGAGTATTTCACCCTCTTCTCCATAAGTAACAATCACTTTTATTGTACAGATAGGAAACAGTTTACTAAAGTGCAACCACAAGAGCTGGGCTTTCAAATGCTCCTCTTACAGTGGAGGAAGGTTTCCCAAGAACAACCCATTGAGCAAATTCTGGCCACTTTCATTATGTGACTAAGGCTTTCTGCAGCCTATCAGCATGTCCTAAAAATCATATTAATTTGCTTAGCTCTTCTGAGTTTAGAAACCTGGTCAAGACAAGACAAGCCATATATTATAAAATACATTTAAATATGAGTTTGCCCAAGGAGTGTTTTAAGAGGAGTGAATAGCTGGTTTGTGCTCATTAACAGATAGGTGGAATTATCCAGTAAAGGAAAGGCCAAATTTGGGAGTTGAGTTATGTGGCAAATCTGAGCTTTCTGTAAGTGTTGATGGTTTTACAAATGCTTTGCCCTAGATGGGAGCAATTATACAAAGGGCAGGTCCAGACAATGGAGACCATCCCAAAGAGTGCTAGTAGAGCCTGTAGCCTCACTGAGGGAATAATATAATCTCTGAAAGTCTTAGACATACAAAAGGACTACTGAAAAGGGAGGCAGTTTTAGAAACATGCCCAAAGAAGGTTCTGTGTACATGGTTCTAAAGTGAAAGACAATCAGTTTGGGGTCAGTGGCCCTACCCCTATCCCTGTAAACATGGCTAGATTCTGTGAAGGACCAAAAGCAAGACCTGAGAAGATCAGAAGGCTCCATCCTCAAGCTCTCATCTGCCCAAAACATGATGTGAATCAACAAGGAAGCAACTGCAGTTTGGTTTTGCTGTTTTCATTATAGCTACATTCAGTGGTCTGCAGAGCACAAAAGCCAAAGCATGAGTCTGTCCTTCATTATGTTCCTTTTTTTTTCATAAAGGACAAACCATTAAGGGAACTGGCACTTTACAATGTTGAGCAGCGTTGTGGCCAATTTTCATGTAGCTACCCGCAAGCTGGAGTTCTAATTGCCTGTCAATAGGGGCAAGAAAAGCCATCATATTCAGCAAAAATCTGCCTGATTCTGCCAGAAAGTAATGGCTGAGATGAAAGTTTGTTTATTTCCTGCACATTCCTAAGGCTTTCAAGCCTTCCAGCTCTGAAGCTGTATATCCCAGAACATTTCTGAATTAAGCACTCAGACCTTTTCTTTTCAAAGCCAGGTGAAACAAATGCGTCAATCCTTTCTTTTCAAAAAACATCAAAATATAGTCTACTTATTCAAAAAGTAGGAACCTTAGCTGGATCTTTTCTCTCTTTGGTACTGTTTTAACTCATATTCAGCACCCTGTTGATAAGTGTCCTTCATTGTGAAGTGCAGGGGGAAGTTGCCATAATCTTTCTGGTCAAGTCTGTTTCACTCTGCATGAATTTCCATCAGTTCATTTTAAAGGAAAAGCACAATTAAACACAGATCTATAGTTTAATGACTGAGGAGACTCAAGTTCCCACTGCATTGAATACTTAATAGCAGGTATTGAAATATTTAGTGACCTCCAGGCTAGAACTCAAACTCCCCCTCCCCTCAAGCCAGGTGAATGCCTTACCTAGGTTATGAAGCAGCCCAGTGACATATCAAGATCTCTTTATAGCCCAGATCCACACAGCAACGTGTACCTTGGAGAAAAAAAGAGAGGGGCAACTCCAGGAGCAGCTCATATCCACACAGTAACTGAAGCTTCCCTCCTGCACTTTGATACACATTTATTTTGCACCTAAAGAGCATTGAATTATTTCCTGCAAACTGGAATAGCTTCAGCAAAGAGGTCTGCGGTCATACAAGCCCCTAGAAATCCTTGAGCAATTTATCCTGCACTTAGCTTGAAATCAATCATAATCAATTAATCACACTGCAGCTCCAGGACAGTGATGTGAGCTGTGGAGTTTGATTCTCTGTGTCTTGCTAGAGATGTGAACCCTCCTGAAAGGATGAATGCTGCTCCCCAAAACCTCCTAGTTAAGATGTCTAGCTGCTGGATGAGAGATTAGGGGGCCTATGAGAAAGATAATTTTTTTAACAGGGTCTGTTGTGATAGGACAAGGGGGAATGGTTTTAAACTGAAAGAGGGTCAATTTAGATTAGATTTAAGGAAGCTTTTTACGATGTGGTGCTAAAACACTGGAACAGGTTACCCAGGGAGGTGGTAGATCCGCCATCCCTGAAAACGTTAAAGGTAAGGTTAGATGGAGTTCTAAACAACCTGATTGTTTTGTAGATGTCCCTGCTTACTGCAGTGGGTTTGTACTAGGTGACCTTTAAAATTCCCTTCCAACCCAAACCTTTCTATCATTCTATGATTCTACAACTCTCTACTGTCGAGTGGGAACAGAAACAAATGTAGGTCCTTGACAGAAGGGTACGCTCCCACTGGGGAGTCCTTATCATAAAAGGAACTGCAGTACCTGCTCATAATTTGGCAATAATGCTTTGTGCTCACCTGCTTTGAAACGCCCTCCCAGATGAGCTTGTGTAAGCAAGTAGAAAAACATACAATTATATTTAACTTTCTGGGTTAGGAATGGCATACAAGCCAAACTCCAACCTGAAAGAGGTACTTCTGAGTATTTGTGGATCCTGGAGAACAATATTAGGTGGCAGCAGCACCAGATAAGCTGACAATAAGCTGCTGAAGTCCCATATGAGTCACTTGACAGAGCTGTTCCACAAGCTTTCATGGAAGGAACAGAGTCTTGCTGTGAAGTATCTACTCTGTTCATGCAGGAGCAATAGTGAGTGTGAAAGGCTGTTGATGAGACATTGAGGTTGCAAGCTAAGCAAGGTATAAGATTAAATTTCTGCACATCTATTTTCATTCCTGAAGCCCAGTGTTGAGATTTAGGTTATTAAATTAGATTCTGAGTTTTCATTTAAAGGAAAACAACAACAAGAACAACAGAAAAAACACCCACACACTGAGGAAAATAAAAAGCAAAACAAAGAGATGGAGTGACACTCCAATCACTGGAATGTAACCAGATGAAACCGTGTGATCCTGTGCAGGGAATATTTGCTGCTGTTTGCTCCTTAGTTAATTAATTATTGCTGGCAAGTTGTGCAGGGTGTGGGCCTGTTCTTGGCTGCTGCACTCTATGTTTGATGCTGAGGCCAGGGGAACTCCAGAGGGTATTGTAAAAATTCCTCGCCTCGGGAGTGAAATAGAGAAAAAAACTCTGCATACTCACTGTTGTTGTTGTTGTTTTTTCAAATCCTGTCCCCCATGGTATTTTTATGATGGTCCTTGATACTCTAAACCACCAAAGATGGAGGCTGCAAGTTTTGACCATCTTAAAGATTTTAGGGAAAGGTTGCAATGATATAGCAGGCATGTCTCTGTGGAGCTCAGGGAGAAGGGGGAAACCTAGAACAGGAGTTAGGATGCCTGTATGGGCCATAGCACATCTGGGCTTCATTCCCTCATTTGTTGTAAAATGTTGTTATGACCTCAGTCAAATCACTTAGGGATGAGTTATTAAAGGGATTTACATACCTAAATCCACCATGACATTTTCAAAGTTGGAGCTCAGGCACTGCCTTGTCTTTCTCCTTCCCACTGGTGCATAAAACTCCTGGGGATGGTTAAATCTACCTTCCTGCTGGAGGCTGTGAGGCTTGTGAGAAGCTTCCCCTGCCATGTCCCTCCTCGTTGTTTTTGCTTGTCTTCATGCAATTTGCACTGATAGGGGACCATGAGTAAAACTGGATCAAGAAACCAGGTCTGCTGAAAAATAAACAGCCAAAGTGTTACCACAAATAATGAAAAAAAAGAGACTTATTTGAGTCCAAATGGATGAAATATTATTTTTCACCATGTAAGACTTATTAGGTGATAGAAAAGACTAAGGCTGAGTAGGAGCAAGACATGAATATGGGAACATGAAAAGTAAGACCAGCTCTTTCACTGACAGAAATAGTTTCTTTTCACCTTTATTTTTACGAGTTCATCTTTCTGCTACTAACATAGTGATTGAAAAATGCACTTGAAGTCTTCTATACTCCAAGAATGTATATCTATGGTCTGCCAATTAATATGCCTTATACTCAATATATGAAAAAAGCCAGGATAAATATGTATACCACAATCACAGAATAGCTGAAGATCTTCACGATAGTTGAGTAAAAGCTGAGTAATTTACCATAAAGTCACAACACCCCCAACAAAGGTTAAAACAATTTCCACTTTCCTGGATGAAAATTATAGCTGATAAAAAGTTTGGATTTGTTTTATTTCCTATTCAACTCTGCTTCAATATACATGATTTAATTAAAATTACCCCATTTCTAACTTAAGCTAATAGCAAAATAGGGTTAAGTATTCTCAGAATAGCTGTTTTAAAACCACAATAACTAGCCATGTAAGCAGAATTCCATTAATTAAACCTACGAATTTAATGTAGGTAATTTATGCAAGTTTGGGCTCAGACTCATGAGTGGTTATCAGAGCATAGTCAGTTACTTGACCGACAATTTAACTGTCCCCATATGTGATTAAAGCCGTAGTGAGAGCTATAACAGCAGAGCAAAATTCAGTTTAGCACGGGGAAGGAAGTTCTGCTAATTCAACTTTATATTTCGGTAAGAATAAATATGGTGCAAATATGAAATGAATGCTAAATATGTTGTTTATTTTTTTTTAAAAAAAACATATCTTTTGTGTTCTACTAGAAGATGCAAAGGTCTTGTCCTATAAGGGAAATTACAGCTGAACATAAATTTAGGGAGACTTGTTTCCAGTTTTTCTGCACTGAAACTTTGTTTAAAATGGACGAAGTTCTTCTGGGAAACTGAAAAAACCTAGCAAAAACAAAATGGTGTTTTAAAATCCATCCAGCAAAACCTCTCTGCAAAGATTCTCAATATGGGCATTGAAATTTTTCATTTAGTGACTGAATCCAGATGCCTGCTAAATCAGTAACTGAAGACCTCATATTTTGTTTAAAGAAAAAAAGAGAGTGCAAACCAAATTGCTGTTCAGTTTCCTCTCTGTAAAACAGAAACAACCTCAACCCTTAAGAATTATTATTTCTTTGCCCTGCCATTTTGTGCCCCCTCTGATGTAACTATTTAAAATCAATGGGTTCCTCGTTGATTGAGGTAGGTGAAGTCGTCCCATGTATTCCTCCCCAGTGCAGGAAAAAAGGAACATAAGGTTGAAGACTAAAACTAACTTTCTTTTGCTGGATGCATAATGTTCATAAGCAAATTGCTGCTTAGCTGGCTACTTGCTTGAAATGTTCAATATGCAGCACTTGACCAAAAAGTAGAGAATGTGACCAAATAAAGATTTTATTTCCCATCTTCAGTCAGCTGACACTGGTCAGAGCTACAAAAGTTTCTTGAAAACAGGCAGTGACTGCTGACTCAGAGGTTACACTCCACTCTGACAGCATGAAATTAGTTGCAGTTGCTCATAATATGTGTTTCTGGTCTACTTGTGGACAAGGACGTCTCCTGCAGTAACCCAAAAAGCTTTGAAGCCTCATCTGGAAAGCAAAATCCCCAAGGGAAAGGTCACAATTTAAGAGAAGCAACAGTATTCTGATAAACAGGATAAGGGAATTTTAGAAACTTCAAGACTTTCTTTTTTTCTTCCTTCTTTTCCGGCCCACACAGGTATTGCTTGAGGCATCAGTCCTAGAAAAATTAGGCTACTGTAAGATTTATTGGCTGAATGCAGAGTTTACATTACATTTTCTCTCATCACTTTCTCCTGGAGTAATTGCCTATGCATGCACAGTCCTGGCTGCAAACAGTGTGGTCTGATCTTTGGGTGGCTCATTTTGGGGCTGATCCAGCTAAAGTTTGATATCACCCATGAGCAGCTGAGTCCTTTAAAAGGACTCAGAAGCTTGGGACTTTGCAGAGAGATAACATGGTTCTTTAGAAGAGCAACCCCTCATTACAGGGCTTTTGCAAACACTGTCTTCCAGTTATTTATTTCCTACAACTGCTGTTCCCCTTCAAGTCTGATTATTTTTACTGTAATTTTCTTTCATCAGCAGCCACTGCAATTGATATAAAATACCTTTAGACATCATTCTAGTTGTGAAATTTGTGGTTCAATCCCTGTGTGAGTTTTTTCTTTCTTAATTTTATATGTCCAGTAGGCCTAGAAAATCTGGCACAGGATTTGCAAAACTCTTTTTGTCATAATTAGCCAAATAAATGCTCAAGTTCAGCTGGAAACACCAAAATCAAGTTTGCACAGGTGTTACTGATTGTGAAAAGCATCCAGTGAATTCTCCACACAGCACCCCAAAGGTTTGAAATCAATAGTCCTTGTCGATCTCTTCTACCTCAGGATTTTCTACAATTCTGTGATTCTCAGAGGCAAAGCCATGATAGCAGGTACAAACTACAGTACCCACAGAATATCTGCAGGTCTTTCTTCTCAAGGTTATGATTGGGCAGGGATAAAGGTCTGACACTGCACAATATTTCCCAAGCCCCAGTAGAGAGGATTCTACAGAGAAAATACTTTATAGGCTCTGAGAACTCATGATTGTGAGATTAATACCAATGACTGAAGAAGTATTACAAGGTGCTTAAAATAGGCTATAAATCTGTTTTGTCCTGTGATTCAATTCTTGAATTTTACCTTATCTGGTAAAATGACCAAATGTAAATAATAGAGCAGAAAAAATCCCCCAAACTAATTGAGTCTTTGCTGGTAAAACTGGAGCCAGACTTTAGGGTATGACCTGTGGTGAACAGTCTCAGAATTTTTGCTCATTTCCAATACTGAAGTGTGGTGCAGGGAAAGGTGAAACCCAAATAATTTCCTTTTGTAAAAATTACAGTCCTATAAAGCTACAATAATGTTCCTGAAACAACACGACAGAGGGTGGGACACGCCGCTTCAAAGTTCAGTTGTATTATTCTTATTGGTTCCTTGAAAAATATTTCATGACACATGAACCTCTTGAACAGTAGAAAGACATCCAGCTTTGAAATAATAACTGGGGGAAGAGGGTAAACCAAGCCATATTTTTTCAAGCATTCCAGGTGCCCTCTGCAATTGGTGACCTAGTCAAGTATGAGAAACAATGCAATCCCAGGGGCCTGCCGCCAAAAAAGATCCACAGCCACTAAATGCATTAAGACATTAATGTCTACTTTGGGATCAGTTCTCAACTTAACAGGTTAACCTCTGGCCCATAAGGGAATAAGCAGCAAACAAGATTTAGCCAAAGCTTGTACTCAGAGGGTAATTGATAGCTGCAGCCCACCCATCTGATACATTTTTTTGATGGAGATAATTTTCCTCTCATAAGGGAACTATCCATAGAAATAATTTAAGTTGACATCTTAACACTAAATCAAAATGCTGTGGTCTGATATAGGTACTGCTAGATGGTCCGAGTCTTTCCAGCTAGAGGACAGAGAGGAAGGTGGGAGGGAGAGAGAAGGAAACTCAGATCTGTTATTCTGGTTATTTTTTGAAAGGAAAGTTTCCATTTCAATAGCAAATAAATCAGGTGGGGTTTTTTTCTGGAATAATAAGAAATCACTCCTTTATCCCCTTCAAAATAGACATGTTTTAGAGCTCAAAAAAATGAGGCTTTTTGATGTATTTTTGGTGAGTGTTTTTAATGGCTTTTTTTTTCCATTTCTTAAAAAATAGTTATTCTGCCGAAGTGTAGGAAACTGATGATTTTTCAGTACAATAATGTAAGCAAAGTTTGCCTGTAGAAAAGGTAACATTGATACACACCTTTGATATTAACATTATATCTCTTCTCTTCTCTTCTCTTCTCTTCTCTTCTCTTCTCTTCTCTTCTCTTCTCTTCTCTTCTCTTCTCTTCTCTTCTTTCTTTCTTTCTCTCTCCTTTTGCAGGAGCAATTTAAAAAGGTCTGTTTTTATTTCTCCTGATACCACAGCCTTTGGGGAGTACATAGGAGCAGCAAGAAACCTGCGGTAAATGGTCCTTAAAATACTGGAGTTTGAAGTTGAATGTCAGTCCATCTGTTGTCCTGATAGCAAGAAAAAGTTATTTGGTCTGTTGGAACACTTGACGTTTTTATTTACAAAATCAGCTGTTAATTCAGAAGACACAATAATTTCTGTTACATCTTCCCAACACAGATAGATGTTGCTCCTACCTGAAAGCTCATTGTATAGCCACAACAAGACCTGGAATTGCAGAAAATTAATTAATTAAATCAAACAATGCAATGGAGCTTCTTCCACTCTGAGCAGCAGAAGAGACAACCCAGTTAGTATGCAAAATCAATATATAGTTTATGACTATGACAAGCTTCATATTATGACATTTTAAAAATAGTTGAACATATCAGACAAGTGGAAATTGCAGAAATGGATTAGAACCTGTGTATTTAAGGCATTTTCCTTGTAATATTTTATGTTCTTTAATGGCTCCTTCGGTTTGGCCAATGATACAAGGTCTTTCAACCTTCAATAAAGCAGAAAGTAAAAAGAAATAAAAACAATATAAAACCAGTGAGGTTGGTTGCTGAACTGAAAATATCACAGTAGTTAATTGAGAAAGTAGATTTGGGACTGACTAGTACCAGCTGGAAAGTGCTATACTGTGAACCAGAAAGTTGTGTACTTGAAACGTGATTTACACTAAGAAAGCATTAAAACAACTCCCAAACTGAAATTTGCTAAGATACACTTGTTTAGGGATCAACAGTTAAACTGAAGTGGGAAATTTTAGAGTATTTTACGTTTTTACCCTTCCTAAATCAAAATATCAGCCGTCAGTTGAAACTGAAATACATTTTGATATTTTAAATATAATTTTGTTTCAGTACAAAAAATAATGAAGAAACAAAGTGAATTTCCACTTTAAAAAGATGTAAGGATTGGTTTAGGGACATCAGCTTACTGTCATCTTTTTTCCTTAGAAAGCAAAACAAAACAAGATAAAAAAGCCCCAAATTAAAAAACCAAACAAAAAACCTCGAAACTGAAATGTATATATTTGTAACTGTGTTCTGGTCAGGTGAAACAATATCAGTTGGAAGCTGAAGGATCTTGATCACAGAAAATGAGCTGAAGTACCACTTTTTTTGAATTAATTGAGTATTTGCAACATCTTGATTTGGGACATTTTGTTTTTCTTGTGTAATATTCAGTCAGGTCTGTTGACTATTAGACTGTTCCCTTGGGTACACATAAATTTCATATAATGAAGGTTTTTCCTTGTTGCTGAAAGCTTTAGTCCCTGTTTTATTTCCCTTCACACAGTAACTATAGTACTATCTATAGTAAATGACTGTGACCATTTGCATCCTTTTCTTAACCTAGGGGTGATTTTACTGGCCCCTTGGGTAGATGACACTGATTTACTCCATCATTTCCTCTGGATAGAGGTCAACAGTTTAAGAAGCACTGGGACAAGGTTGAAGTTTAAAGTAATATCAGGTAGTTGTAAATTAAATAATACCAACTAGGTCTTAACAAGCCCTATGGGGAGACAAAGTTCTGTTCTGTGTAAAAAGGCAGCCTTACTCTCACCTTCAGTCTCAGGAAAACAAGGGCCAGATCCTTACCCGACTTCAAATTTTTCCCAATCTGTTGAGGTTCAGTGATTTATTTCATCTTGCATTGTGTTGCTGGTGATAGATATTTTATTTACATTCCCATAAGTCAAAAAAGAGAACATACAAGGCTGAGAATCTATCCCTCTGAAAGCACACTCACCATGGTCATCATGAGGGTGGGAGACTTTGTAGTCTGCATTATGACCAACATATTTGAAAAGAAATTCTGCTTTGTGTTACCACTTTAAACTTATTTTTTATTTTTCTTTCTTTTTCTTTCTTTTTTTTTCCCAGCACAGACTTCAAAATGTTTCTTTGAAACAAGTGAAGAGTGAACTTTAATTCATGTTGTTTAAACAAAGGTTATATGAGTCTTACAGAAGCCTCACAAAGGAAAAATATCAGCAAGAATTGCACATTACGTTTAGAGTGCTACTGACTTTCAAATTTCTCCACAGGTATTATTTCCCATGAATAGGAACAAAGAGCAAAAACAGTTAAAAAAGCATATTCAAATGTGTGCATAAAAAGGCAGGGTAAATGAATACTGTTTAGTTTGCTGACATAATTACTGGAATGTAATTTTTATGAGTCGTAGAAATCTTGGCATTTTCACTGAACCAGATAATTAGACTCTGAATAGAACGGGGTCAGAATAATTAATACATCAAAACTAGATGAACTTTTTCTAATTATTTTTATTTAATCTCTATTATAATTATTGTTATACTCTGCTGAGCATGATTGCCTCATGTTCATAGATTTGAATGCTGTCTTATAGTTGCATCCTGGGACTTTGTGGAATATTAACAAACCGTGGCCTGGAGAAATTAGAATGGTGTCGTTTCATGATGGAATTCTAAATTGGAATTTTTCTATTTTTCTATGTAGTTGCGCAAATTTTGCTTCACTATCATTTAAAAATGAATTTAAAAACAAAGTCTTTTAGTTTATTTATTTTTGCATTAAAGGGGAAGTTCTGAAGTTAAAAGCAAGCTCTTAATATGTACCTTCCTCCCTCTCTCTTCTGACTCCTGTAGCTATTTTTTTTCAGATCTCATAATTTTTCCTTTTAATTAGATTTTTTTTCTGATTGCATAGTTTCGCTGCAAGCTTTGAAAACATCAAAGTTAAGACCAGATTCCACTGACTGAATTCAAACAGTCACTCAGAAGCATGGAGAATAAGGAGTGCTTCTGTAGGGAATGTCGATGTAATTGAAGGCATGTGAGAGAATTTAGTCTGCATCCTATTTTTTTCATTTCTTTGGGAATTGTAAACATTATATATAACCACTACTGGTGCCATCAAGGGGGACTGATTCAACAAGCCCTCTGACATCAGGTCTGCTGGACAGATCCTAGGGGTTGCTTTGGTGGCTTAAAAATATGGCTATATTATACAGCATGTGCTATGTCTAAGCCACAGAACAAATGTAGCTGGAATGGAGGTCTCAGTTATAAATCCTGCCCTTTGCTTTAGGTGAAAATAGTTTAGTAACTCGATGCAAAAGATTTCAGGTTCAATTTTTGAGCAACTCTGGTTACTCATCTGGTGTTTTTATTCAGTATCTAATTTATGTGCCCCATTTTGCCCTGAATCTGGACCTAGAGTCGTTGCAGACTTACACTGGTATAAACATAAACAGAAATAAGAGGTGTAGTCACCTTTAGACTTAGAAATTCTCACTACAGTTGACTGTGGAGAGGCTTCTTTGCAAAAGTTAAGACAAAAAAAATCCCCATACCTTTTGGCCTTTGCTAATGGCTTCTGTTTTCTACTATTTTTTATCATCGTGGACAGGTGTTAACCAGAGGGAATTGTCTGTGAGATGATTTGTTGGTTTTGTTTTGGTTTTTTTTTCACTTCAGTAGGTCATTTCATAAATGCTGTGTTTAATTCAAGCCTATTAGATTGGATCTACACATCAACTCTAATGAGATCTTTACTTCTTCTATCCCACACATGATCTCCATGGGAGCAAAGACAATGTATTTCCTCAGCTTTCTCTAGCTCAACTTTTTTTTGAAAGCAAAGCAATCTCCTTTTCATCTCTCACCCACTCCTTGTCTCTAAACATGAATCCCAGCCCTTGTCAGATTACTTTACAATGAGCAGAGATACCTAAAAAGATAAGTGACCATCTTCCCTTAAAGGGAGGCCCAGGATGACAACATTTTCTGTACCAAGAAGATCTGACTAATCTCTGTGGGATTTCATAACAGATAGTCAGTACTCTGGGAAAGGAACCTGGCCTCATTTCCAGTGCAACTCTCATTCATTTAAAGTCCTCACTGGTAGATCTCCAGCATACACAATCCAGGGCCCAGCAAAAAGAATGTGGATGACTAGAACTGGAAAAGGCATAGTGAGTAGACAATGAGCCCAGGCTGACTTTCATGCTAATTACACATTAGCCCAGACTCTGTATCATAGAATCATAGAATGGTTTGACTTGGAAGGGACTTTCAAGATCATCCAATTCCAACATCTCTGCCATGGGCAGGGACATCTTCTACTAGACCAGGTTTCTGAGACCCCATTCATCCTGGCCTTGAATGCTTCCAGGGATAGGGCATTCACAACTTCTCTAGCAGGGTGTACTTGAAGAGCCCAGCATAGTTTGTCATTGCAACCTTGCAGGTTAACTAGGCAGATGCTTTTTACCTGTTAACCAAGTATATATGGTATGTTTCGTGATGAGTACCCCACTGGAATAGACTGGGTTGGCTTGAGGAGCCATTTGCTAAAATCTTCCTATTAAATCACTCTAGGGCAGTTGTTGTAATTAACTTCTGATATTTTCTAATAAATAAGAGAAAGTATTTCCCCATCTTTCAACCTACTGTGTAACAATGACAATGCTGAAGGCCCAGAGTTCACCTAAATAGAACATATCCTGCTAGAAATGATAGCAGAGTCATGTGGGTGCTGACAGAGACTTGTGAGGACAACACTGAACGGATTTCACTCAAAATTATCATAGATGAGAAAGTGATCTATATTATTTTCCTCATCTCTTAGGATAACTGTGCTATACTTCTAAACCTTCAATAGGCACAATTGTGAAAATTATCATCTACGTGGCTAATCTGTTGGAGTTAAATTATTTGTCACAAGTGCATCTTCCTGTGATGCTAGAGGCTTAGAAAAATGTACCTACAAAGGTTCTTCCTCCAACTGGAAAGAATTCTTCAGTCCTTTTCTCATATTGTTGCAGGCAACCTTTTCCTCAAATAAAGCTGAATTTTCAGCATTTTTGGGTGAACTAAAAAAAGGTACATTCAGACTTGCACAATTTGGCACAGCAATCCATTTCCTTGCAGCTTGCTCCCATGATTAAAGTTCTGCCCTGGGTCAGCAAATTTATGGTTGATATCAGTGAAAGGTCAAGCATCCCTGGGTGTGGGAGGAGGAAAGAGCGAGTGTGTGGAGGGGTTTGCAACTGGAAAGTTGCATTCAGCTACTGATGGAACTGAGGGAAAACATTTAAAAAACTAGATTAAGAGGAAACAGATAAAAAAACAACCTACAGAACTTCCCACAACTTGGAAATATTAGAGGACAATGATATGGCCAAGTACATTTGTCTATTGCTCATACACCTTTTCCATTCATTCTTCCCATCCTCAAGCTGTCTTCTCACATCTCTTTTTTGTTCCTTTTGAGTTCTTATTCCCACCCAATTTCCACATTGTTCTCGTTTTCCATATGATGCAGCTCTTGATTTTGTGGATCAGGTGAATTAACACTAAAATGTGTTATTTTTAAAGGTACTCACCTGAATCAGTTAGCCATTGCTCTCCTTAGAATAAAAGTAAATTTTTATAGAGTGGAGTTAACAGTATGATGCCTAAATACTCACCTTAGGACAAAGTGATCTGTACCAAATAAAGTTCTTTATCTCCCCATTAACAGTCAGGGGATTTTAGATAAGTCATTCACATGCAGAAGTTGGCAAGACATTCTCCTAAAGTTAGATGACAGGCTCCACTGAGCTATGGAAGATGTAACATTTTTTCCAGTTATAGACTATGCATACTTTGTCTCTGAGAGTGAGAGGCGAAAGCAGTGTGCAATTTTCTCTCAGTGCCCATTTCCACTTCTGAGGTGAGCTCATTTCCACAGAAGTGAAGTGTTTTATCAGCAGTTTTCAGAATGGTATCCTAGAATTTTCTTTGAGGTGTCATTTTGAGCAGTGCAAAAAGGTGATTCCTGCTGATTTATAAAGATTTTGAATTGCATCATCTTTCCTTACCCTTTTTCCCCACTGTCATTATAAAGGCTACCTCATAACTCCCCTTCCTCAGCTCTGACCACCTCACATTTCCACACAGGAAGCAGAACAAAACATGATTCTACGTTACTGAGACGAACTCAGGATCTAAATGGGAAAGTATCATGGTTTGAGCAAACTAGTCTGGCCCTGCTCAGAGCAGAAGTTTGGACCAGGGCTTTTCTGAGGTTCCTTTCCACCTGAATGATTCTGTAACTGTAGAAATAAGAGACTGTTGTGCAGCTCTGACATAAAGATTCTAATTCATTATCGCCTTAGTCATAAAAGATAAAAACTTCCTTAGCTAGACACACATAGAGGAGACGATCTCCAATATAATGAGGCCGAGCAACTTTCAATGTCAACGTGGTATCAGCTTTATCTAACCATTGCACCTTTAATGAATGTCTTGCCGTGCTCTCCCTCTGTGGCAGCCAAGAAAACAACAGAAAGTAGTGAGATTCCCATACCTTAACCTTGGACATTGATCTTAGAGTCAGTGAGTGAAGCTAAATGTTTATAAATACAGTTTGTCAGTGTAGGTTCATGAAATAGGTCAGGTGAATCAACACAGACGTGTCAACGGCTCTGCATGGACAATAGTGACAATAATATAATTACTGTGACTATCTGGCACTTCTAATAATATTTTCTTCTCTGTCTTTGGAAACAAAAAATAAATTTATTTCAATTTTAGATTAGCAAAATTTCCCAATAGATTTGTTTAAATCCATAGATCATATTCTCCCTAATTAACAACAGAAGAGCTAGAACACCATCACAACAAAAGATGTATAATGTTCTTATTTGATCAATTCTGTTTGGATGATTACTATTTGGAATGAAAAATAACACCAAACTTTCTGGATTATAAATACAAATATCTGAGCACCTTCTGTGATTAGACATAACTGCAAATAAGCAATACAAACTTCAGTCATAAACATGGGTTTGCAAGAGCAGATGTTAGTTGAGTTCCCAACAGTGCTGCATGAAACAGGTATGAGCATCTCTGTCTCTGCACTTGCAGTCTGCAGATCCTCTGCTTTCCACTTGTACAAAGCTAAAAACTCAATAAATTAAAGGTCTGTATATGACAGAGGCTGCACAGTTTTCCTGCTTGATGCAAAACTGAGCTCTTAGGTTTGCAAACATTTTGGCTATCAACGCACAGGTCAGAAGAAAAGTGAATAAACCACTGAAAATTTTCATGTCCTAGGAGCATATACGGAACTGCTGTAGAATTGATGAGTCCGCATATTTGAATAGCAAAAGAAGACTAATAAAAAGGAAGATGATGGTAGTTATTTGCTATATAGGCTATAGAGCAAGTTGTTGAATACAGCTATTCCTCCTTGTGCTAATTATGTGAGATGAGCAGAAAACACCAGCAAATTCCTGTTGTGGGGAAGGAAGGCTGCTGCTGCTGACATAGACCAGCACAATCAAATACTTCAGAGGTCTAACCTAGTGGAATGTGTCCCTGCCTATGGCAGGGGGTGTTGGAACCTTTAAGGTTCTTTCCAATCCAAACCATTCTGTGACTCTCTGGTACAGAGTCTTGACATGTGCCAGGTGAGGCATGCAAGGAGATGACAGTGACACACAAGGTCTTCTCTCCTGCCTTCTCTCAATGTTAGAATAGCCCAAAGTCTGTTCTACCTCACATATAGGATGGAAGCTGCTAAGTCTCAGAAACCTAAAATCCATCCTGTGAGGGTCTGTGCCTACATTGCTAAGAGTACGAACATGAGAGAAAACTGGGCAGTACTTATCCATTCTTTAAAAGATATTAAGTCTAATCTTCCTCTGGCAGACAGCAATGGAAAAGTTCTCAATAGCTTTGCTGGAAGAAAACCAGGTCCTCAATGCTGCAGTTCTTTGTACAGAAGATCACAGTGACTGGAGTTAAGTGCTAGTGACAAATGTAACCATTGCCATCCAGTGGTACCATGGGCTACTGCATATGGATGGAAAAGCCTTCCTTGCACCATATCACCAAACACACATCTCACCCTGGTACAAGACTTCCACAGCACGTACACTTCCTTTCAAGGGTTTATGAGAGATGAAATATTGCTCTGGGCTTGAAGTGGGCATCTACATAGGGGTGGATAGAAGATTTTGACCTTTTGCTCTTCTATGGAAAAACTAAGATACGGCAATCAGACTTGTTCCTTCTGCTCTCCTCTGCAGTAGAAATAAAATGTGTCTTTTATGCCTTGACTGCAATTGTATGCAAGAAATCTTACTTCTATCTTTAGGCTATTAGAAAAATAAGAACATGTAGTGAGTGTGTATAATTGATCTGAACTTTTCTTTCAAGTGAACAGAAAGCTCGATAATTCCAATAATGAGTTCAAACAATCCCAATTTAATAATTTTCATACAAAGCATTCTCCCTTTTCTGTCTCCCCTTCCACAGACAAAAGTGAAGTGATTAATATATTTCAGTGATTTTATGAAGATTCCAAGTCCTTGCCCATTATTAAACAAATCTCCACTTAGAAAAAGGAACACAAATAGAAACAGGGAAAAAAATATTTCCCATTGTAGGGATAGAAAAAGCCCAACATGAAGGAAGAGGGGAGCAGCTTACAATGTGACAATTGAAAGTTATGGCTAAATCAGGAGTATGCTGGATAGAGTCTCTCACTGTGATGTGTATTGCAAAGTGTAAGTGACCAAATCATGAGCAGGAGGTTACTACCTGGAGAAAATATTTAGGCATTAGCAGTTGGATTTCTCTCTTGCTTACTAATATGTGAGTATAGGCCACCTATAAATCTCCTTGATCACCATATTTCATACCATTTTCCTATCATTATACACCCTTAACAAAGCTCACACCACTTTAAAGTTATAAAAAAAGTGACACAAGACAGTGAATAAGGTTAATGCATCTCAATCAGGGATGAATTTGACCCTCTGGGCTATGCCATATTTATAAGATTTACAGTCAGCATCAGATTTGTTGGTGCAGTATACTTGCTTTGTGACAAGGAGGCAGAGAAGCTGTGAAACATCCAGATCAGTTAAGATGGAATTGTTTTGCTCATGAATTTGACCCTGGATGCCATATGGACTGGGAAGCTCATTTGATTTTAGCAGCACTGCCGTCATAATGTCTTCCCAAATAATGCACCTTCAGATGTTTAGGAGCTGCATTTACCTCATAATCATGCACTTGGAATGGCTGAGATTTTTATAGTATGAGAAGTTGTCAAAACAGAAATTGTAGCCAGGGTTTACGTGCTACTTCTGGTAGAGGTACCCAGTTTTGTGGTGCCTTAGAAAAAACCCAAAGCAATAACCATTGTTGTTGCTATTGTTATTGTTATTGAGAAGAAAGCAAACTCTCTAAAATCTTAACAATCTTCTCAAGGTGTGCCTGTTTCCCTGGAGGCTATTAGGGATTTGGTGGGACACCTGTTAATTCAGGCACTTCAGCTAAATGCCTTGTTAGATGCAATTCTGGGTCTAAGCCTATGGTTATATGGAGAGACCCCTTCACAACTCTGAGAAGTGAGAGCACATCCAACTTGACAATGGTCTATGCTATGGACAAAAACCCCTTATATTCTGGGTGAAATAATCCGAATCAACATATTGTTGCAGATATATTTCAAGGCCTTTATGGTGGTTTTCTAAACACTTAATCTCTGTGAGAAATTATGGTAGTTTAAGTATTTTGAAAACATTTTAGTTCTCAGCTATTCCTGTTTTGAGAGGTTTGGGTTTGATACACATCCAGCCCACCCATTGTGGTATTCAGAGTCAGGTGTGTTTGCATTGGTTTGTTCTTGAGAAAAAAATTTAGATGTTTAATGTTCCTCCCCAAAATAATATTAAACACTACTGAAGGAATAGGGAAATTTATTCTGCTGAAAAGGAGAAAAACTAAGAACCTCTGAGCCAAATACTACCTATATTTGCTGTGGTCAATAAGGCTTATCCCCTGTCAAAATTTTGCAGAAACCATAAAAGGACCTTGTTTGGACACAGAATTTATTTGACAAAAAAATTAGAGACTATGGAGTGCTCAGCAGTCTACCCCAAAGATTTCTTTGTTTTCTCTTCAGACCAGGTGCATCTTCCCTTGATTTTTCTAATAAAAAGTTTCATGTGCCCATCTGTCCATACCAAAACAGAATGTTTTATGGCAATCATTTGCCTCCCTGTGGGCAAAGGGTGAGATCAAGAATGACTTACAGGTACCACATTAATTACACATACATTGCACAATTTAAAATTAAAGAAATTTAAGAAGCTACACTCAATATGAGAAATAGCCTAAATGTGTTCTATAGATCAACTGATAGAAAGGGAGATTGGGCTGATAAACTACAGGCTTTAAAAATACCAGGTCAATACTAGCTGCAACATGGTGAACCAAGTATTTTGAATAACCTCTGGGGTAGTTTCTCCTTATGACTAACACCATTACCAAAATTCCCTAGAGGAATTTAAACATGCAATTAGAAGGATATAAGTATGATCTGTATTTTGTCATGTCTGCTAATACTGCCATAGTTCAACCAGACAATAAATTTTAAATTTTATTGATGTAATCAAATAAATATTGAATTTGAATCCTACATTGATGCACAAAAATGTCATTTTGCAAGAAATTTTGTAAATATTGTAGGAAGTTATGTACGTCCTACATTGGTGCAGCACCTAGAGTTGTTTTTTGCCTCCTTTCCATATTTTGGTTTTTGTTTTGCTTTTTTTGTTGTTTCTTTGGTTGGTTGTTTGGGGTTTTTTTGGTTGGTTGGGTTTTTTTTTCCCCAGGAAAGACCAGGAGTAAGTCTTGGTTTGTCCCCAAGTCTTAAAATACTTCTTCAAAGAGTTTGTATTAGTGCCAGGTACAGGACATCTTCATTTGCATCATTTGAGTCCTAGATCAGTTAAATAGATATGTTTAGTTTCCTCTCACAACAGTAAGGACTGAGAATAGGGGAATTTAGGAATTTTCACTTTGCATCCCCGGTTATTTTGATGCATGTAATGAATTTGTGTTTAAATTTTAGACTAATCTTTTTTTTTGGCCTTCAGAGGAAAATCAAGTCATGAAACCCCATGTACCTTAACTGTGATGAAAATGAACACCCAGAAAAACAAAGGTGTAGACCTCAGCACAACTCTATTCCAATCTTGCTAACCTTATCAAATTCTTTTGCGAATCCTGTTTTACAAAAGTACACAAGAAGGTGGAAATTTCAATTTCTATTAAAATAAATAAAAAAATCACAAGTCTCTCATACTTGTGGTTCTTGTAAGTTTAAAAATAGGTCACAGATAATATAATCTTGTATTAGCTGTTGATGACTTCTGATATGGTGAAGTTGGAAAAAATGTCAGTTCATTGTGAGAGAATTACATTTGAATCAGCTGAAAAAATATAGCTGTAAAAAAGGAAAAAGGCATGTAAAATGAAACAAAATTGTGCATACAAGCATATGTCCAAATCCCAATTCATCAGCCAATCTTAAAGGGTTTAGGATCTAATATATATTTATACATATTTTTTCTGCAAAGCTTGACATTCTGATTGTAAAACCTGTGTGGGGACAATAAAAAGTGAATAGAATGGAAATGAACGTGCTTTTTCTTTGGCTTGGCTGCGTTTCTATTATAAAATATTGGTTCTTGCATAATTTCAAGATGATTGTTTGCCCTAAGGTACTTATATATATGGAGGCATCTATGAGAATGTGTGTTGGATGGAAAATGCTGTGTGGATTTTATGGTACTAGACCAAGCATCAGAGGCTTCCCTTTGTACTTTGGATATGCCACAAGTAACAGGATTCCTGGAGCAGCAATGTAAATCCTCTGTGCTCACATACAGTTGTAAGGGAAAGGGTAGAATAACCATCCATGGAAATGTTCAAAAACCATGTAGATGTGATGCTTAGGGACATGGGTCAGGTGGATCTGGCAGTGTTGGGTTAATGATTGGACTCAGTGATCTCAGAAGGCTTTTACGGCCTTAATAATTCTTAGCCATTCTTCTGTCTTTAGCATTTTCAGAAGACTTTGTGTTGGTATCTCCGTATGGAAGTACAATGTCAGTTTCCTTAAACACGCAATGTTTGTTTCTTTAGGCAGAAGGAAATAAAGGAATGAAAAATCTAATTTTCATTTATTTTTTCCTCTTGAATTCCCTATCAGGAAGACAACACAGGGCAGGCCCTGAAACATCAACATGCTGCATATTGATTCTGCTGCTTCTAGTAATTGATATTTTGTGTTACACATAATATACACCCTCCCTAAAGTTCTCCCTGACACCAGAGACCACTTAAAATGCCAAGTCTGAATGTACACAACAATTTCTTCCTGTAAAATGTTCCTTTCCAAGCCTTTGATCTCACTTCAATTTTAAATCACAGTATCTGCAACTTAATTCACAAAGGGGGTCAAGAACTTAACTGAAATCTGTTGTTACCAATTCAGTTTTCCAGACTGAAGATGAAGTTATGTTAAACAGGTTAAACAACTGATGTTTAATGAGTGTATCTGTCACTAAAACCTTCAGATTCAGAGAAAGAAACATTTTAGAGTAGAAAGAACTATAGGATGATGTAATTTAACTTCCTTTAAAACAAAAACTACCGTATTTCATCTAGTCGTTCATGTACTGAATCCAGATGTTCAATCAACAAGCGTTTAATAAATGGACAAATGACTACTACTCTTTAAAGAGCAGTGTGATAGTCTCAGATAACTGATTTTTAATGTCTTTTTATGCTGGGGAGAATTAATTGAAGCTCTTGCCAAAAGCCAAGCTTGTTTGTCACAGATTCTCCCACACTTGTCTATTAGCAATCTTACTGACTCATTTTCAAATTATCTGCCTCTTTTAATGATTATTTTTCTTTCTTTAGTTTTTCAATTCCATCTACTACTTCTGGCCTTCTTTGGCAAGTTTTTATGACTCTTCACTTCTGTGTACTGACATTTTGTTAATCCTTCCTCCCTTCACTACCTCCAGTTCACCCCCATTTATCTTTCATAGTCCGAATTTGCCACTTTATTATCCTTGTGAAATCTGGGAACCAAAGGAAAAGAAGGAAATCAGCACTAATATGTGGGCTGCAGATGGGACAGAAATCACTGTCTTACTTTGAAAGCAATGTTATCATAATGATGATGCTGGTTTGCCTTAGGAGAAGCTTAATCATCTCAGTACTTGCCCCTTTTTGTGTCTCTAGTCCAAATGTGCAGAAGGCCTACCAAGACTATAAGAATAAGCAGTGGTTCTCAGAGAATTCAGACAGTTAGAAAGAACTTCACTAATGAAGCCCCTGTGGTATGGAAAACGATGGCGTACAACCATGGATAACATAACACAGTAAAGGAAGTACACTGGGAAAAGGGTTTAAAAGCATATTGGAGACGGAGGTGTACTCTGCTCCTGGACTTGAATTTAAAACAAACTATGCCTCTTAATCCTCTAAGAGCCTTTGGAAATTTTGTCACCTTATCCTATTGAAATTCTAGTTTGAAAGGATATTAGGCAGCTTTTCAAATTAAAATTTGGCCAGGATACAATTACTCATAAAAAAACCACTGGAAAAAAGCTATATTCCTTGTTTATTTATCCAAATGGAACAGTCCTGTCAAAACCACAAGCTGATGTCTACAGTCCAGTTCTTTCAACTCACTCCATGTACTTTTTTACCAATCCAAGCAGTAAGGGTCTGTAAGAAGGGAGGTGTCTGAGGCATGGGTTTACCTGGTGTTCCTAGTGTCCCGAAGGCTGGCTTATTCCCACCTCACATGCTGGGACAGACTCCTGAAGGGAGGTCTCATCTCGGAACCTGCTGTCCTGGGCAACTGAATTTGAACCAGGATTCCAGCAGCAACTTTAGCCAGGTCCTCACAAAACCCCTCACAGTGTGTTGTTCACAGATGTGATTTCCATTGCTGTTGTTCAGGTGTTTATCTGCCGGAAGGATCTGACCACAATGAGGAGCACTCTGCAGAGGTTTCATAATGAACACTGGGGTCATCTCAGGACCCCAAAGCAGTGGAAACATAATATCATGAAATGCCACCAGAGGAACAGGTTAACTGGCCCAGGAACTAACCACAGTCATGTAATCTTACTACTTGTAGGACCCAATCTGTGTTTCACACCTGCTCCTTCACAAGTAATTTGGGTGTCTTTAAAAGCCTTGCATAGCAGAGTTATCTGAAAAGCTTAATGGTAGGAGACAGTACACTTAATTTTGGTCATCAGCGTTCGTGAGCTCAGTAAAGAAAAGCAGAAACCCTAGAGGAAACTGAACCCATCATAAAGTTGGTATAAAATATAAGAGGGAATTATCCTATTCTGGAAATACTTATCTCTGTCTGTTTACTACAGAGTGTCCGAGATGCCTAGCTGGGACCAAAGGGTAGTTAGATAAAGTTAAGGTAAGTGAGTCCCTGCTCCATGGTAGATGTTAAACCAGCAAAACACTGTTTTTCCTTTCCAGCTCATTGCCCTTGGTGAGCCAATATAAGCCATTCCAGCAAAAAGGGGATTTTGCCAGTATAAGCAGTGTTCACATAAATAAAGTGTTGTTAGTACAGCTACCCCTATAAAGCTGTTTAGTGTCGATGAGGCTTTGTTTGTTTTATTTTGGTTTTCAGCCTTTTTTATGGATTTTACTTTATTATAAACAAACTGGGGATTTTGCCACAGTCTCTGAGTTTACAGTGGGTTGTTTTTAGTGGTATCAAGGCATGTAATCACCTTGACAACAGAAGTCAAACATGCATGTTTAACAAACCAGTATTCAGCAAGTATTTCCTATATTAATCTCCCCAAATTCAGCAACTGGGTCATTTTCCCTAACCCCAGCTTCTCAGTTTAGTTTATTCTTGAGCTTTTGAGCTTATGATCTTTGTGTGTCTCCTGCCTCTGAAGGGGAGGGAAGGTATTCAATCATGCCCCTTCAGTGCTTAATCACAACTTTAATATGGTTTCCTTCCTGGTTGGTCGTGGCACATATTGAATTAGGAAGCAATCCTGTCCCAGATCCACAAACATACTGCCAACCTTATTTCCTCCACTTAATGTAATCCAGTCTAGGCCTGGATAATTGAAGGCTTTTGTTACTCCCACCATGCCCTTTACACATGCTTTTTATATGTACAGTATATAAGTAATTTCTTAACCCAGTTGTTCTCTCCAAACAGGTGGTCTATATTATATTACTTTGGGGTCTGACTCTGCTTTCATTTACCCCATCTTAAATCAGGAGTAGCTGTACCAAACTGGATGGTATTAGCTCAGTGTAGAACTGATGTAAAGGAAAGAATTTAACATTATTTCCTGCTACTGTTCCTTCTGTGGGAGAGGCACTCAAAAGGAACCACTATTATGTGGTATAACTTTTACTTCACTTTTATGCTCCTTTTGGGGCCCTTCATTTTATAAATTGTCTCCACCACTCAGTGAGCCAATTCTGAATGACTCAAAGGTCTTTTCAACAGTAAAAGCTGAGTTTGTCTTTTGACTAGAGGATGCCTGTGGGGTTCAGGAGCCCTACTCCTACCTGCTGCATAGTAAAGTTGATGCACAGTCATCTTTCTATTATTTAATGCCTACAGCCCTTTTCTTTTATGAAATGGAGAGTATGATTGCCAGAGACAGAAAACTGTAACACTCGAGTAAGTCCCTGAGCCTGACATTGATTTTAATGGGTCCAAAATTCAACCATCAACACTTATTACAGAACTACGAATCATCTCAATGAATCAGGTCCAGACTTATATCCAGTCTCTTCACACTTTAATTTCCTGTACTAGACATAATCTGGAAGAGGGGATATTTGGTGTGTTTTAAAAGAAAGGAAGAGATAAAAACCCAAAAAACTCCCAAAAATCAAAGCCCATACTCTTTCTGTATTTCCTTCAGTTCCATTTTTCATTCTATTTTGTTGATCCATCCTTTCATTCAGCAATGGAAGTCACACAGCAATCTGCACTGCAGTGTGGTAAACGAAACAGGACTGAATAACATCTGGAACATTTTTTTCCCCATTGGCAATTACTCTGAATAGACTCAGAATACATTTTTCTAAATTTTAGTGTGTGCATAATGAGGAAATTGTAAATGACAGATTCTAAACAGCATGATTGTATTTTTTTCCTTTTTAAAATTTTAATAAGCTAATTCAATTAGTATCAGGTTGGAGTGGAATAAAGGGAGATAGGGGTCAGTTCATTGGAAAAAACTCTTAGATTAGTGTAAAAACTGTTAGATTTTCCACTTAACTTTTCATTTTCTTTTGATTTGTGAAGTTAAGAAAGACCATTGTCATAAATGCTTCTTTTTCCCCCCCAAAATACAGAAAATGTTACTGTTAATGCAGCATTTCAGATTTGATTCAAGATTCTGTAACATCACTGCTCTTCTCTGCCCAAAACTGATAGACACTATCTTTCATTTTGAGGAGCTATTACTATTTAATATCTAGCAAATCACATCTTCAAAACTGAAGCATCCTTACTAGAGAGGATTTTATCATCAAAACTAGAAAAAAAAAAGAGACTGTAAAAAATGTTAGTACCATGATGAATCAATTTCAACTTTTGTTTCATCAAACTCAGAGTTGTATTTTCTGTTCTACAAAGTAAATTTTGCATTTATGTCAGTGTTTAACACATCTGTAGTTCATGTCTCGGTCCTGTAAGGATCTGCTGTCTAAAGATTCTCCTTGTCTTTTCTCCAGAGAAGATAATATTTTAAGTGTTTTTTTACCATCATTAGAACAAACATGCAAAACGTGGCACTGGCCATCACGTTGCTTAAAAAATATGGTGTCATCATCCTTTTGTTGTCATAAGACTTCTCAGAAATTAAGCTCATAGCAAGAAATGCTTGACTTTTCTTAATAGACTTTTCATATAATCCCTCTCTCAGAAGTTATTTAACCTCCAGTCTAAAAGTTCCATCAATTTACACTCCTTTTGAGATGATTCCCCTGCATAAGAAATAATTGAGGAGCTGCAAAGTCATCAGGACACTTTTTTGAGGAGATGTCATAAGTTCTGAGTCCTGCTCTAGCAGCTAGAGATGCATTATTTTTTGGTAAATAACTAATGGGTCAAAAATGTATTTCCTCTTCTCTTTGAAGGAAATCTTTAAATTTTTTCCAAACATTTAACCTAGACAAAATAATCTATATGTGTGTGCTTGAACCTTCTCACACAGAAGAAGGAACTGAACAAGTATCTCCCACATTGTGCATTTTCTCTAGTTGCTTTCTTCTTCTATGAAAAGAGGAGTGAATTTTGGAGCATAAACTATAACTACATCTGCAAAGAAAAGTGGAAGTCCTACTCTACCTTTGAGAGAAACTGTTTAAGCAGTTAAGTCCAACACAGGTTTTAAGGCTATGACTATCATGGAAGTAGGACACATTTACTTTAGACATAATGTGCATATGGACACATTTCTACCTTAATTAGGTATAATGTGTTGAAATACTCTGGACTTTGACAATATCTAAGTATGCACATGTACGAACACATACTTTGGTTTTGAGACATGAAACTGTACTCTTAGATGACCATTGTAATACTTGACTATTTAATCTCAGTGATACTATCCTGCCATCCAGAGCAAAACTCCATTCCTCAATGGGTGCAATGATTTAAAATGAAGTCAGTATCTGCATCCCTCACCTCCCTATTCTCACTTGCAACATGAAGGAGAATATTTTGTTTACCCACCACCATTACTCATAGCTAGGGAGAAACACCCTTGTGAGGCCAGGAGGGCTGATTCCCATCTCACTTGCCCCAGTTCAGCACCATCTTCAGACTGGGAGAAATGCATCTAGTCAAACTGGTACATTGGAGGCAAAAGCTGTCCTTGGCTGAGCTGGAGCAGCCCAAGAGGACCCTCATGGCAAACATCTGTCGTGAACATAAATAGCAGCAGGGTTCTATGGCTCACCTCATGCTTTCAAGCCCTCCCAGTGGTGTGGGTGTTGTGGGTGAGATGTTCAGGTTTAGGATCATGAGTACATTTTGTTTCATCAGGGTATGAGTATGAAAACAAGGACATGAAAAGGAGTGGGCAAGATGGCTGGGTGTGAGCCACACCAGGAGTCCAGGCAGGTTGCTGCCACCCAGCACGGTGCTCTCTGCCTGGGTTAGGTTAACTAGTAAGCGAGGTGTGATGTGAGTCAGCCACAGGACTTGCCCAAACAGTTCCAAAAGCCTACAAGAAACATTTCTGAGGTGGGACCGGCTCACAGTGGGAGTGGGGGAGTTGGAAGGGAAGCGCATACATGGTACACACGGGTGGCAGTCACGCAAATCCTTAACTCTCACCGGGCAGTGACCTTTGTATGTTTTCACATTTATCTAAAAAGATAAAAGGTATGTGTTTGCTCAGGAATGAAAACATGGGTAACATTCAAACAGAGGAAAGCAGAAACAGCAGTTTAAGAGGCAGGGAAATGTAAACCAGCACTGAGAAACGTTTGACTTTGCCTTTTTTTTTTTTGTTTTTCTCTAGAGGTCATGGCTGCATTACATTGAAACAAATAGGAACGACTGAGCAGAAGGTTTTGATAATGTAGAGCAGAACTCTTCTAGGGATACTTCTTACTGTCAGAATTTCTAAGATTCTAAAGCTAACAATGTAAATATGACCAAAGTGAACAGTTTCAGATTTTTTCTTATTGTAAAGGAGGCATCCAGGTCAGGATTTCTCAAATGAAAGAGGCAACAACAAAAGCCAGAGTTTGAGACTGTGCCTTTTTAGCATAAGGCCCAAGGACGATCAGGTGTTTCTTGAGAATTTTTCAGCTGTTTCAGCTTTAACAAATAGTGGGTAAAACCATGACAGAAAAAACTTTCAGGCCAACATAAAATAAATGAAATTTAGGTTTTAAAACTGTTAGGAGGGAATGTTTTTTTAAAAAAAAAGAAGGCAGATTCTGAGTGGATAAAAATTAAGGTCGCTCTAGTGAAAAACAACAATTTACATGAGGTGGACGGAGCCTGTGATGTTTCTGAGGTAGTGCCTTTATACATATCTGATTTGATAAAAGTGCTAGCAAAGCAGACTCCCTGTGTACAGACACAGACAGCACGCTGCTCAGACAAAGGTCCTGATCCTTATCTTGCACCAGTTTCACACTGGTGCAATCCCATCGCTACCAGCCATTTTGCTCTGGATCTGCTCTCACTGTTCAAACTTGTGCCAGCCTTGGGCCCAAAGTTTCCCTGTGAAAACTGGGAGAGAGAAAAATCTGAAAGAGGGAGGAAAAGGATCAATTTTTCATTTGACACCAAGTGAATCATGACTTCCTTCTGGGATGTGGTACCTTTTCCCACTGTTGGCTCCATTTCCCATAATGCCCTTGACCTCGGAGGTCACCTGTCATTGGAAGATGAAGCTCTGAATAAACAGAGAAGACCCTGTGGTGTCTCTTATCTCTCCATTTTGCCTCAAATCTCCGGGAGGAGTTTTAAATTATTCATCCACTGGTGCTCTCTGCGAGTTACACGTCTCTGTCACCTACCCCTCCTTTGCCTGCCCATTTGTGAGTGAAGGCGGTATCCTTGGGAACCTTATCAGAGATCACAGATTCAGGCTCCAGAAATGAAATAAAAGAGGAAATTGGCTGTATTAGCATAAGAGGAGTCAGCCTGGAGTTGAATACACACATCACCCAGAAGCACCACTGGCTTCTCTTATCAGTAATGTCTGATCACCACTTCTTTATACACACAGGCACATGGGCACACATGCACCACACACATGCACACACACACTCCACTCTTTAATTCCACCCAGCCCATTCCTTTGTTCCTGCTCATATGAGGGAACACATGAAATAAGGTCAGATGGCATGAGTTTCCTGAAGCAGTTACCAAGACTCCCAAGTTCTCCTGGGTAAAACAGCAGAAAAGAGCATAAACAAAAAATTATTTTCCTGTTAACAGAAATGATGATAATCCTGTAGCTTCCACTGGAGGGGAAAAAAATCAGGATGAAGATTTCAGATAGGGAGATTCTGTTATTGGTTCAAGTATGATTCCTAGACCAATCTCCCTGTTTATCTCTCTCTCTTTAGTGTCTCAATGATAATGCATAACCATGGTTTATGAGGGTTTTTAAAAAACATAATCACCTGATAAACGTATGACATAATTAGGCATGTTTTTGAAAAATAATACAGTGAGTAATTTTGAAATTTAGAGGTGTAGATTTATGTAATTGAAACAATTTATTTTCCCATGCTTCCTTTTACATAGAGATGTTATTTTTGATAATACTTTTGTAGAAAACACTACTCATTGTTCCTTCCCAATCAGGAAAAGAAATTAAAACTATTATTTTATATTCTTCATGGCATGGTGAATTGGAATTTGAATATTCTCCCTTCCTTGTATTTGTTGGGACACTACTGCATGTATGGCTCTCTATTTTGCTGTGTGTGTCTTTAGAGATGTACATTATTCTTCACAAATCTGTTCTTGACAGGGTGGCATCTGCTGCCCCTGTTGCTATTGAATCTGGTAACTGGAGAAAAAAAAAGATCAGAGGGAATTGACACTATGGACAATGGGAAGCATGCCATGTGAGATCAACTTTCCTCACATTTTAGGGTGGGTTTTTTTCATCTTGTGAAAAATAGCAGAAATTAATTTCCCTTCTTTTGAGAGCTGTTGTTTTGTTAATATCCAAATTTGGTAATTTCCATGCACGCTTTACTCATGGCAATATCACCATATCTCTACAGAATGAGTCTCCTTTGTTCTCTAATGAATATTGCCAACATCACACAGTAAACTTGCATTGGTTTTACATACTATAAGTGGTGGGCTAAAGTCTGTGGCTCTTAGTTAAGCAGAGCTTTAACTGAAAGAAAAAAAAATAAAAACCAAAAAAACTTCCCAAGTTTTTCCTTAATTTTTAATGGAGTAAGAAAATGGAATCTTGAGGTTCTTGATTTTTGAGTCAAGAAATGTAAAAGGTGAACAGAGTAATTGTAATGGCTCCAGTTCTCCTCACCATGTTTTTTATACTGGAGTTATTACTTATGTACATATAATAAAAAGAAAGATTTCTATTGGTTTCATTCATGTTGCCGTGGATAAAAAGAAAAATGATGTTTTAAAAATCCTTTCCCTATATTCAAACAGAGACATTATTTTCTAGGATTACTTGTTTAATTTCCCCTTTGACCTCTGCAAAGTCCTCCCCATGCCCTTGCCAACCAGAGTAACAACTATCTATGCTTATAGGGCCTTGATGATGTGCAGTGGAAGGGACTGTACTATTATATAGAATCAACCTTAATTGGACTCTGAGTGGGAGGTATTAGTTTGTAAGCATATGCAAGACTGATGCCAAGTTATTCCACAAAATTACTCTGGATCTACTGAAGTTGTTGTCAAAACAGTCACTGACCTCAGAAAAGCCAAGCATACACCCTCAATACCTACCTCTCTGCTCTTGCAGTATTCATCAGTGTAGGAGGCCATGATGCCACGAGAGGGTAGCTAGGAGGAAGATGAATGTGATAAGAATAACAGGGTTCATTTTCAGTTGTAACTTGAAAATCTTCTTCAGTTCCTTATTTATACATAAGTTGTTCTAATCCAATCAAGAGAAAAGCATCTGCTAGCAGAGTCAACAGCACAAAATGAGGAATGTCATCACAACTTCTATTTGCGTGACATCTGGAGGTCAGAAATGAAAAAACTCTTTATTAATGAATAGTTTTTACAGATGATATATTAATGCAGGAAGGAGAGCTAAAGACATGGTGACTTGTATTAAAAAAGATTAAATTTGTTCATTTACTAATCCAGCCCATCTAATTGAATGCACCTGCTGTAGGCCTCCTGTACAGTCAAAGGAGTTAAATCTCAGGTGATTTAGACATACCCTGGAGGCACTTGGTTATCATGAGCTTGAAAAGAGAAAGTGGGAAAATATTCTCTTTCTTTAAAACCATTACAGTACACTGGACAGAAAGAGAATGGACCAGAGATCCTAAATGATAAAAGTGTCAATAAAGTTCACATCTGGAAGGTGTGACCCCAACACTTGGTAATACATAATGGGGCTTGTGTGAACAAGAGATGTTTTGCTACTTTTTAGATAACCTATTTAATTATTTTCTAATTTTTTTGTTCCTGTGAGAAAAAATAATCTAAGAAGCTCCTGAAGTTCATGACAGAATCAAGGTTGTAACAAGAGCAGTTCTCCCTTTCTATGAAGGGACTAGATACTAGGCTTTGCTCAGTCATCAAGGTCAGCATTTCACCATCAGACTTAGTGAGAGCAAGATTTAATCTTCCCAGATATTCCTGAGGTCAGTTGGAGCTTCCCAGATAAGAAATACTCCTCTTCATCCAAACTTTCTGGTATTACTTCCCGGTAGAGTTATGACATTGTCTAACATTCTTCTAAGACATGGAAAATCCAGTAGACTATGGAGACTGGTGAAAATCACCATTTCTGTTTAACTCAGTGTTGCAACATCATGTGGTGGAACTTACAGCCCGTGCCACAGAGCTGGCCTCTGTTCAAGGCATAATAATGCTAAAGATTTCTCCTTCTAAATAATTTTGTCTTATTAAATATGATTTAAATGAAAATATATTTGCAGAACATCTTATAGTACTCGTGAATGTAATGGAAAATAAGTCCTATTCCCATGAAAGAAGTGGAGGGAGTGGATGCTTCTTTTGAAAGGCATCATCCCGTTCAACCCTTGAAGATGCCAAATTTTTCCTCATTCCCAGTTTTCTAAATCTCCAAACACTTGTTTTTTACAGATAAATATTGCATTCTGCAGCAAACTGGGACCTTTAGGGACACAAGTACCATGTCTTCTGGAATTCCATGGTACTACAGCTACCTCAAACAGACTGTGCTGTACTCATCATGCCTGAGGCAACTCTTTCTTCTCCAGGCCTCCAACATCTCTGCATATCCAGGTTGTTTTCATATACTGGCTCTATATAACTCATGTGGTCAAGCCTGCTGTCTTTTCCCAACCTGCAGAACAAGATATTTCTTTAACGAAAGTTGATATGTTGATGCAAGCACACATAAGTTTGGGACTCAGGGACATGTGCCTAAAGGTAAGCATCAAGTCAGCCTTGAATAGGGCTCTACAAAATGTCTTTGAGTCATCTACACTTCCCTGTGTGAGTCATTAGAGTGTATTCCCACTTACTGGGTAAGAGGCAATTGCTTGTCTTAGCACCATCTGAGCAAAATGAATGGCAATCTGGAGGGGCAGAAAGCTGTAATCTTCCTTTTCTGCAACAGGTGTATTATGATAAGTTGACTATCTAGTATTTACCTTACAGAGGAAATAAGACCCTTATTTCAAGAACTAAGACACAGCTTCTTTAATAACAGGGATTGGAAGCTGGTGTTTCTGTCATGAAACATCCCGGCAAATCTGCAACTGTGTGCAGCTCATGAATTCATTGCATCATCCAACTGATAATAAACCTCAGCCTACAGGAGTTCTTAATTCTGAACACCTGTCTTCGAATTTCCCCCCACCTCTCCAGTGTATTCCCATGCTATTCCCATGGTCATGGCCTTGGAGTCTGATTTATACTTTTTGCATCTAGAGATCTCAAAGCAGGGGGCAGAATCTGGTTGTCGAGGTTTGCATTTGTCAATATTTCATTAATGATTCATTTGTTTATATATATAAAAATGTCAGAATATCCTTTTTATCTTTTCTTTTGATAAAAGTTGATTAGCCAATACATGTCATTTGTCAGTCATGGAAGACAGTATTATATTATGGCTATTTTATATGCAAGTGAGTAGAAGAAAGGAAGGCATTTTGGAACTTGGTCAAATCTATGCTCTTTATTCAAGGCTAAAACTCAGAGTTCCAGTCTGGATACCATTCTCATCATCAGCTGGCTTTTGCATTTTGGTAGTGTCAGGGGATAGTATCTAAGAGCTCCCTTTTTCCATGGGGACCAAGATCTTCATCTATGCTATGAATCACAGAGCAGATACATGGATATGGAACAAAGAATGTCCATAAAGCCCTCCAGAGATGATCATCTTTATATTTCTATTTCCTAATAAAGGCTTAAATGATTTCCTTTTGCACTGAAGAAACAGATGTCCAGTTTTTTATCTGAATCATGTCCTTGCATGAGATCAAGAGAGCATGAACATGTTACTTCTAGAAAGGCCCACACATTCCTATGTAACCATTACACTTCTGGGAAAGACTGATTTACAATTAAAGCTGTGCAAGGTGCATATGTGCTCTGCTTTTATATACCACAACCTGCCCCAGCTGTTTTCCTTTGGACTGCAAGCAACTGGATTCTGCAGTCATAAGCAGAGCATTTATTCTCCCTCTCCATCAATTAAAAGCCTGTATTCATATGTGCAACCATCATATTTTATTATGGTAAATAACACCCATATTTCATTTCAAGAAAGTTTCAGGGACAGAAATATAAAAGAGGTTTTGGAGAAAAGACTTTGTCAAAGCATACAGGTTTGAAAAACTAACACTTGCTTGGGAAGCCAAATATTCAATGTTTAGTAACTAGGATAAGATATACTAACCTGTATTACTAGTTATCCCTTTTGAAGATGTAAAGGCCTATATTCTAAAGGGGGAAAAAAAAAAGGAAAAAAAGCTTCTCTCCTAGAGACCTCTGTACTGCTTTTCGGATGGTGATGAATTTCAGGTGCTACTAATTTGGGCAGAGTTCAGACCAATGTAGGAAGCACACTGCTCATGTCTGAACTAGTCATGGAAATTAGGTTCTGTATGTGCTCCTCCTGTTCTTCCACTAAGAAATGTAATAGGATATTGCAAGTTTTTCTGTATTCAAGTTTTATTTGGGTTAGTATTTCCCTGTCATGTGCTGAAGTGGGATCTCACAGCCATGATTGCAGGGAGAGCTGTAGAAGTGTAAGCAGATGAATTGGTCTATGTATAGGAATACATCAGCTACCCAATATGGCCAGACCTTTGTGGGGACAAGACTACAAAGTCCACTACACTGGTGCCAACAATCTGATATCTGGATAAGGTAATAAAAATAAAATAAAATTTTTAAAAGTAATTTTAAAAGACCACAAATTTTTAATGTTCCAACTTTTTACATGAGACAATTTATGCATGGATTTATGAGAACACATGAAACTTACCCCGCCTTCCTGAGTGTCATGCCAGAATGCTGCTTCAGATTCCAAAAACCAGCTAAGATGGGAGGGGGTTTTAGGCATTGCCACTTAGGGTTTTGGTTGCTTTTTGGTCTGCTTTTTGGTCTGCTTTTTAAACAATGGTGACCATCTGCATGCAAATGCTCTCCATGCATTTACTGAGCAATGGAGTAAGAATTATAAACTATAACTATCCATTACACTTGTTCCCAAAGGTATAGGTTATTTTTCACACTGGTAGGAAAGATAATTTCTTTAGGGAGTTTTCCTAAATGTTCTGAGCTGTCTTAAGAACCTTAGTTTTCTGCATCCACTATATGGAGAACCATTAGGAAAGGTAGACAAGTAAATTTGGCCAGGTGAGTTAACAAACTTCTAGTAGACTGTTAAGCCATAGCCACTCCCTTTCTGGATGCATTCCAAACACACCTGGACATGTTCCTGTGTCACCTGCTCCAAATGATTCTGCCTTGGCAGTGGAGGTTGGACTAGATGATCTCCCTCCAACTCTAATGATTCTGTGATTCTGTACCTAGAGCTTGGTATAATAAACTGAAAACATGACTGATTTTTAACTCCCATTTAAAAACCAGAAAAATATAAAAGAGAAATACAGACAAGGTTTTTATTCTAAAGTATGCAATTATCTTCTAAGAGTGTTAAATGCATAATACATTGGCTAGAACATTTCAGCCAAATTGGTAGGGTATTTTATTGGTGACACTTCCCAACTCTTTGGCACTACAAACCATTATGATTAATTAGCAATATTAGCTTAGTGATAGATGTCTGTGGTTCTGTAATAACTGAAAAAAACCCTCCTGATTTACATAATTTGTGATGCTGCCCTAAAAATGCTCTATTTCTTTACATCAGGCAGTCAGTGTTCTGTGTGCAATTCAGGCTCTACAGGTACATACAGTACACATTGATTTTAAAGGACATAATTGAAAAACAGAAATAAAATATACAGTTATTGTTCAACTTAGCAACTCTCACAGCTATTCAAGCTTTATTATATTCATACAGAAAAATATGGGAGTGCAGATAACCAGACCACCCTGAAAAAAACCTTAATTTAAAACTGGACTTTGGAACTCCTACAAAGGAAAAAAAAAAAGAAAGAAAAATAGAAAGGAAGACTTGTTTCTTTTCACCCACAATGCTGATGTCTATTCCTGCTCACTTCTTTCACACCAATGCATAATGTCTTTGGATGCTTATCACAATAGCCCCCTTGGTAAATGAATATTTTTATTGCAGTACCCTTTGGAACTTTCACAAAGAAAGATGGGTAGATTCCCACCCACAACATTAAAGTTTTCCTATTCACTGACACCAAACCATGTTCTAATGTTTAAACAAACCCAAACGCTTGGGAAAATTTAGATTTGACCTCTGTGGGCATGTTAAACAGTTTACATTACAGCAAACTCTAGTTTTCCCTGATGTGCATAGCACTTTGGAACTTTGTCAAAACGGAACAGTTTCAAAGCTGTATGATCTTCACCCGGGGGCCTAATTGAAGCGGCATGAAAAGTATTTCTTTCTTTACTTTTTTTCCTTCTTTTTCCTTTTTTTTTTTTTTTCCTTATAAAGCTGGATCTGAAGCTGGGTACTCTCCAAAAAAGCTTATGAAGCTGACAAACATTTACCTCCCAGTCCTACAACCCTAAAACTTCCATTGTAGAAATTTAGAGCAAAGGTCAGACAGAGGAAAAACATATTAGAAGCAGCATGACAAGCCAAGTTTTATTCTACTTGAAAAGCCAGCTTTTTAAAGTTCTTTCCCTTTCATATTGGTTGTTTGAAAAGAGATCTGAAGAAAAGTCGAAATCCCCATGTAAATGCATATATTTTCAAACAGAAGGATACCTATGCAGATGCATATTAAGCTGCATCCAGCTTTAGTGGGCAAGCTGTGTTTGAAGAGCATTCCATATGCAGCTGATGTTCATGTCCTTTTTGAGTCCCCATTGAAGTTCATTTGCATCCAATTGAAATGAATATATAAAAAATTAGATGTTTAATTTGTGGTTGCCAGTGGCATAAGAAGTGTTATTTTCTTGCCAAGCAAAACACTTTTACAGTAAAAGTTCTATCTGTATAGCTCTGAAATGTATTGTATATTCTAAGATTTATGCCATAATAGTGGAGGTACCATAATATATATCTTAGTGGATATCTGGGCATGTCAGTCAAGAATTATATGTATATACATGTGTGTGTTTGTGTGTGTGTGTGACTTAAACCTAAATAAGAGTGCAAGTGCACTAACATATTCTGCCCATGGCAAGGATGATCTTTAAAGTTGCTTCCAACCCAAACCATTCTATGATCCTATGAACTTAATAAAACCTTTTTACTGTGTATTGATTTGAGCATCCTAAACCCAAGGCAATCTAGTAAAGGTTTAACATAGGAAAATCATAGATTTCTGCATGTATCTATGTAGGCATGAAACATGATATACATAATTTGAGCAGTCCTGTTTATGTTCACATTTATTCAAACATAATTCCATTATTTTTTCCGGGTCATTCTTATTTATCACTTTGAACGCTGTGCAGTGAGGGGAAGAACTGAGGAGAACAGGCCCACTGATACTTCTCAATGTTCTAAAACCAGGTAACACAATCTTTGTTTCATCTGACTAGCTATATGGATGGGGATATTTCAGTACAGCTCAGAAAATTAAATCCAGCAAAGATTATTGGATATGCTTCCAGAATTAATATGAAACTTAAATCATCCAAAATATATGAGCTTCAGTGTGTTCCTACCAAATCAAATGCAAATAATATACAGTTCCTTGGTCAAATCCTCAAGAGGGGAAAATCAACTAATCTGATCTATATCAACAGAGGATGGGATCTCTGGTTTAATCTGTGGCAGGATTTTCTTAAAGAACATTTTCCAAGTGTAATATTTGAGATCCCAAGAACTTTTGAAGTGTCTCATAATGTGAAGACGCCCTGAAATTTTGAGAACACATCTCAAACTGCGATATGAGACTTGAGGAACGTGAAGTAAAACTCTTTACAGAACTCTGAATATTTATAAGGAAAGAGAGATTTCACAACTACAGCTCCACAACATATTAAGTACTTGCATCTACTGTTGCTGTCAGAAATGAGGGTCAGGGATTTTGTTTCATGTTAGGGGATCTCATGTCATGTGTAAATGCTTCAGATAGCGGGCACATATGATATCTTCATCCATTAACTGAGCAGTCTGACCAGACTTTTCTCTATGTCAGATTCTTGAGACTGATTATTTAACATTTGCCAATCCAGATGTACTGTATTAGTTTCAAACAGAAAAATTCAGTGTCCATGATATCCATCTTCTCTCACCCCCAATAAAGGTTAAAGAAATGTACAAAGTCATTAGAACCCTGTCTGTTGTTGTGTATTTTTGGATAGAATCATAGGCTCAAATAAGCATTATTTTTTAAACAGACTATATGACCACCCCTGTGGAAAAAATCTGATGCATTTTTAGAATGATTAATTAAATCGGAACATATGTACACGTGAGTTCTACCAAAAATATATTCAAAAGCTATTCAATCTAATTGAGATGAGCTATCTTAACAAAAATCCCTTTACCCACTTGCTTTCTAAACAGTGAAGAGTGAATTGTAAAAATAGACTTTATTTAATTTTTGTCTCTTTTCCCTTCACACATCTTAGTAGATCTACATGGAAAATGTATTTATTGGGTTGTTTTTGATTTTTTGAAATAGTGGTTTATCTGAAACCATTTAAAAACAATATGCAGTAAAAAGTCCCTTCTCTCAGGACATCCTAAATCCTACAAGTGCTTTGATATGTGATAAGAAGGCTGGTCCTGCATGTGCAGAGCCTGACACACAAAGGTGTATATGCAAGATCAGAGATTCCAAAGTAATACTGATTTCTGTTAAGGATACTGAAGAAGCACAGTTACATATGCAATTGGATTTCCCCTTGGGACACTGGTACCAGAAAAAACACAGTTTATATTGCAGTACATGAAGAATTAGCCATGTAACTAGATAAGTAGTACACTGTTACAATGGTAAAATTTATGCACTCGTGCACCTGGAGGCTTATGAAATATCAGGCATTAGATGTTTTAGGAGAAAATGAAAGGAAACTGTTTCAAGTACTTTATTTTTTTCTCAGTTTTTATTTTTATATTTGTCTTTATTTCCATCCCTCTGAATGCTTTTTCTGCTACATGTTAGAGGAAGAATTCTTCATTCACAGTAGTAATTATATTAATAAAGTAATGATAGTAATAAAGAACTACTGAGCATCTGATAAACATCAGATGTGATATTTGCAGTGGAATCCTTAAAGAGAACCTCTGTGTGGTCAGAGATTCCTCTTTCTCATAGGAACTCAGAGTTTAAGCATATGAACAAGAAGAACTATATTCCTTAGTTTGAGCATTCTATTTTTCTTGCTCATTTATCTCACAGAGCCTACCTACATTTTCCCATGATTTAGGAGCGCAGTCATGACTATCAGATAGCCACTGTCCTTCTCACACCTGCAGAGTGTTCTCTGAGTGTTGCCCTTATTTACTCTTTGGGATTTGAGTGCTGCAGGCTGCAAAGCAAGTTATATGGCAGCAATCGCTTCTCATTAAGAGCTCCAGCCCACAGAGCCAAGGAATTTACTGATGTGATCACTATTAGCTGTGATTATCTCTGTTTTTTAGAGATGCTGCCCACACTAAATGATTTTTCACTTATTGTTTTTCATATTCTGGGATTTGTCATTGTGTGAAAGAAATTTCTGAAGGGGGGCGACTCATGTATGGCCATTACTTGATAGAATAGCATGCGGAACAAAATTCACACTGTGGAGAGTAATCCAAGAAGAAAAACAAAATCAGCTAATTCTTTGATTTGAATTCTAATAGTGATATCACCCAGCAAAATATGAATATTTTTCTGTCTTATTAGAATATGTATAAATAAGGGGAGTAAGTCTTTGGATAAAGCAGTTGATTTTGGGTTTTCTTTAATGAAAGGAATATGTTTTATCTTCATTTCTATCAAAGTAGTATTCCTCAAAAAATCAAGATTTGGTAGTATCTATTTAGTTTGCTAAAATTCTACACTGGTTTACTTTCTGAAATGTAAATTTTCACATAGTGCTGACTTGAACTCCTCTCTATAGTGCCTTAAGCTATTACTGTGAACCCAAATTCCTGGAGAGAAGGATTATCTCAAGGTATTTCCCATCCCTCCTTTTCCCCAGCTTCTGCCCAAAAGTCTTCCAAAGGAGTTTCCATCACAACAGTTAGCTGAGCTTCTCAAGAACTCTTAGATTTAAGTATAATTACATTAATTTTCTTGTACATAAACAAGGAAATTCTCACATTTATTTGCATAAATCATTTCAGTTATGATTATCATTATTTCAGTTATGATTATAATTTCAGTCATGTGCCACTGCACATGAAGTTGTGATATGCTAGGGACCATGAAAATTCAAATAGAAAGGCAGTTCCCCATTCCACAGACTTTGCAATCTCTGTGGAGGAAAAATGGAAACAGAAAGGTACTCAACAAGAGTAACTATTGTGACTGTCCTGCATAGTGGGGAGCACTTCCAGGACATCAAGCTCAGAATCATTTTTTACTGTTGAAATTCTCAATATTGAAGAGACTCTATTTTCAGCTTCTCCTTTAACTTGTTTTTGAAGCTCCCAGTATATTGTTTACATGTGGGCTTGAGGTAATTTTCCCAGAAAGCCCTGATCATCACTCAGCAGAAATCGTATTGCCTCAAAGGAGATAAAGATCGTTCCTCGTCAGTGCGCGGTCTCTGCTCTCTCCTTGTTTTAATCATGCAAAGGTGAGTGAAAATACCTAAGAAACTGGTCAAATCATTCATATTTCATGGAATATACTATTATTTTTCAAAGAACAATTTTTAGTATTCAAATGGGGAAGTGTCTAAGTTAATTGCTTGTGCTAGAGGGACAGAAAGATAACTAAGATGGTAGTGAGGAGCAGGATTATGTTCTTGCCATGCCTGCAGAGTTCCTAATGGCTCAGCATCAGCATTATTCTCAGTGTCTTCATGAGGAGTATTCCAAGACCGTCACCATCACCTCTCTCCTGGCCTATGGATTCATACTACCTAAGCATGGAATCACATGAGCTTATTTAAGTGCTGCTGTTCTGCAGTTTGTTACAGCTATCTAATATATTTGAGTACCTCAAACAACACTTTCTCTTATACCCCCTGCTTTTTGACTGAAGATCATGGGCCAGTTTTGTTTCTGGTGTTCATATGCACTTATGCTTTTTCATGGAATCTATATGGCCTCAGGGACTGAGGACCTCCCTGTTTCTTTGTAACTCTGATTTAATTTCACATTCTCCTCCAAAAGGCAGTGCCTCCTATGATTAGACAGTTAGCCCTTATTAGTTTCTAGTGTGGCTACCTCTTTTCTGTTGATTAGAGAAAGTGTTTCAAAAGCTAGCTTTACCTGAGCACCTTATTTTATATAGCGCTAAATGGGTAAATGCCATTTTATGTGCCTCATTTTAAATGGTTTAAGGAATCCCAATTATTCTGTGGAACTAATCACACTTCATTATAATGCTGATTCCAGTGGTACATCAGATTTAAAACACAGCTCTTCCTTACTTCCTGTTTGATATCAGAACCAAAGGGGTTTTTGCTTGTTGTTTGCCTTATTTACCTCCTTTTTCTGCCACACCATTTTCTCATGCATTTCTGGTTGTACAGCTAAAAACCCAACCACACACTACACTACTGGTGCTAAATCATCTCATTTTCATGAAATTTACATCAGAGAGATTGTGGAGATGAGTGACATGATCCCCTTCCTCTGTGTAACCTCAGACCACATGCTACTGCTGAAGTTTCTATTGCTCTTTAGAACTGGATTAATATTTCTGAAACTTCTGAGCTGAGAATGTCATGTTCTGCTGCTAAATAAAACAAGAAACAACCAACCAACCAAAAACTCCAAAAACAAACAAAAAAAACAAACAAAAATCCCCACACGCAACAGAAACATAAGGTGTTCTCAGCTCTTTGACAAGGTAGCAAAACAATATAATTAGAAATATATACAGGTTTCTGTCAAGCTTTACAAGCTATGCTTCACTTCTATTATTCAGGTTTGACTTCATCTCACACTTTTTATCTTCAGCTTTTCTCATGTCCTGGTCTGCATCAGCTGTTCTGTGGAACTCAAGAGAAAAAAATTAGAAGTAAAGCCTGCAAATTTGCTGTCAATAGTTCCTTTAAGGTGGATAAAAGACTGCGTGGCAATCATAACACATGACTTATTTAGAATCTATTATCTACAGGAAAGCATCTTGAAATGCAATACAGATCTTGTACATTTATTACCAAGATCCAGACAGGATCATATGCACCTTTAAAAAACATTAAAAAAGGCACAGTCAACTTGTTAAAGATTCTCATATGTAGGGCACTAATGTGGACCTCAGAACAGCTTCCTTCAAGTCCTGCTCTTCTCACAAATTTATTGTACAGCCCAACAAAGAGCTTCTCAAAGACCTTCCAGTAGCAAAGTATCCACATCTGTGAAACAGCAAAACCAATGTTTTCAACATCATTAGGAACTTACACATGGTAAATGTGAAAGGCACACAGAGAACATGTTGGCAGAAAAAATAGTAGAATGCAAAGACATAAAGAAAATATTTTTTTCTTGCAAAATATTTTTTTACTGAGAAAATACTGATTTTATGTATCATAGTCATAAGAAACAAAAGAACCTTTCCAGTTTAACAGGATTCACAAATTCAGCATGCTTAGACAAATACATGTTACTAATTAGTAACAGTTGGTTTGGTTTCCACCTAAGATGATCCAATATAAAACTAATGAAAAATATTGAAAACTCGCAGAAAGAAATAAATTAATCATCTTCAAAAATTTTTTAAAATCTTCAACTAGGGGTATAACTGTTTTCTTTTTCAGCCCTTCTGGCCTTCTTCTGACTTCTTCAGTGAAGAATTAATTGTTTCTTATTGCAAACATTATTACAGGCACCTGATTCTCCCCTTGGTGACACCAATATGTTTCAGGAATTCCTCCATGATTGGGAATGGATTTATTCCAGTATAAAACATGAAAGCAGGATTGTGTCTCTTTTGGTGCCTGTGGTACAGTGTGGCACAAGTAGTCCCAACTGAGGTATACCTTTTTCTAATGGCAAAGAATTTGGGTTTGTATATCTGTAAGTCTAATGCAGAACTGTTTGGCAAGCACATGACAGTTGTGGACACCTTGTCACATATACTAGTTCCACATGATGGCATTTTACTTGCAGGATGGCATTGAAGAACAACTGTTTAATCCTGCCTATATAAATTTTAATTTGTCCTCCTAAATAGGGGCTCAGAGGAATGAAGGAATTGGAACATATACTTTCCTGAACTGAGAATTTTAAGTGGAAATGTAGAGCATCCTCTTATGTGCAAAGAGTCTCAATCTGTTTCTTCTGGGGATCAGAAGCAGAATACAGGAGAACACAGACTTTTATAGTCCTAGCGTTTCCATCACCACTTTTGGCTCTTCCCAGTCATTCATATGTGTTATTTAATAGACAAGCAGAGATAGAGCTCATAGATTTAGAACTCCAGAAATGTTCAGAAATGAATTTTAGGATTTTCTGTTGTAAAAGTGAAGAACCTTCATTTCAATAGTCTGGCTGACAACAGTTTCCCTCTTCACTTTCTACTTCCCCTACATATAGATATGTAATAGAAGTGATATACAACTGGCCAGAAAAATTTGAGCAGGGGGGTGTTGATATTGGCAGTCTTTCTTGTGTAAGATCTTTGTGGTTTATTTAGCAGCAAACACTATGAACACTGCAGAGAAACAGGCAGGGAGGTGAATGGTTTGTAATGCTTAGGGTATAAACCCCCAGATGGACACTTTGCACAGTACAGTGAGAGTTTACTATACAGTATAAGGTTTTACTAAAAATAGATAGAGTTTTGGATGATCTCATGCCTAACAACTATGAGAGAAGTAGCCCAAGAGACAGACTAATTCAAATTTCCACAGTACTGGAGTAAGTGAGAATAATCCCAGTGAGCTCAGTGATTTAACTTCAGCAGGTTCTGTGCCAGAATAGGCCAATAGGCAGAATACAAGCAATAACATTAGAAAGTTCATAAGCTAATTGAATATGTATTTCACAGAAACCCCACACACATCTAACATTCTTTCCAGGAAACATACACAAGAATAATGATCTAGATATTAACTTATGAAATGTTGCCTACAGTAAGTTACTGTTGCGTGTCTTTCTACTGTAGACAAAATGAATGGGAGGTTTTGACTTAATATAATGAAAATTTTCTGTATTTTCCTCAGTTGAGAAGCTTCATTGAGACTTTATATTAGTGTTTCATTATATATGAGATGGGAGAGAAATCTACCTGCCTTTCTCTGCCAAGTCTTTTATCAGACAAGAACATGTATTTCTGCAGTCGTGTGAAACAGAATTGCAGATGTTCAGAGCCTGTATCCAGAAGTCACCCTTTTCTTGAGAACCCAACACCAATTTCTATCATATCAATCAACAGCTATTTTAGTGCTAGCAGGGACAAGTTGGAACATGTCAGGGTGATAATGTGTTGCTTCAACTCCTGCAGTTGTATAAATGTGTGGGGAAAAAAAGCAAAAAAAACCAACAAAACAAAAATGGTTCTGCTTAAATTTCCATCACTGCAGAGTCATGCTCTGAGGATTTTGAAGAGAATAAGAATCAAGAGATGAACGAAAATATGATAAATTAAACCTCATTTATACTTGACAAATTCTGTGTGTTCTTATTCATATTTAGAAATATTACTGGTTCCTCATTAGATTGAGCAATGTAATATTTTCTTTTCAAAACAAAAAAATCTAAATGTGTTCAAACTCTGAAAATTACAGGCTGTATAGTAAGCTTCTTTCTCTCAGTTATCAATGAAACAATCAACTCCATGTATCTAGCTTGTATTCATTATGGTTTTACACAGTTCAGAAGTAATAGCTAATAGGGCACTTTATAAATAAATAAATAATGGGGTGGAAGAAGCTGCTCATGCTAAAATCATCCTCACAAGCAGTTTGTCAAGGTGTTGTCAATTTTCGTGGCATAATTTGAAAATTTTCAGAAAAATTGTTCTTATGTAAAGGATGTATCATTTGTTTTCCAACAAACAGAAACTTGATTTTGGAGTCCACCACAAGGATTCCTTGTGGTCTTCAAAACATCTGATTTGTTTTGCCAAGCTGTAAATGATGAGGAGTCAGACACTGCTTTACAACAAGATTAGGCTCTATAGAAATGCTGGACATCTTGAATTTAGTAGCATTTATCAGCTCAACTAGAGAAGTCAATGCCATCTGTACAGCAAAAATTTGGACATTTAAAATTAATGTTAAACCTGGTGTTTTATTTCAAAGCGACCAGGGAAGTTCAGCATTCAAATCACACACAATATCAGTGAAAACTCTAAAAATATTTCCCTGTATTTGATTTATGTGGCAAGGCTTTAGTACTAGAGGAGGCTTCAGGAGAGGCATCTGTGAGGTGACACCAGAAGCTGCTCCTGTGTTGATCCAAGACAGTTCCAGCAGCTCCAGGGACATCACACCGGAGAGGAGAAGAGCAAGGGAGGATTGTGCAGCAGAGATGAAGGATTAAGAACTGGACAACTCCCATTCCTATCCCCCTGCATCACTTCGTGAGAGCAAGTAGAAGAGTTGGCAGTAAAATTGAGACTGGAAGAATAGAGGGATTGGGGGAAAGATTTTTTTTTTGTGGGATTTTTTCTTATTTCTCATTATCCTACTCTGTTTAATTGGCAACAAACTAAATTAATTTCCCTAAGTCACATCTGTTTTGCCTATGACAATAATTGCTGAGTGAGCTCACCCTCCATATCTTGATCTATAAGCTTTTTGTTGTATTTTCCCTCCCTCTCCTACTGGGAAGGGGTAGAGATAGAGCAGCTTGGTGAGCCCCTGATGGTCAGTCAAGACCAAACTCACCACATTCCCTTAGAATTCAGTGAAATGCCATCTTAAACCTTGCATCTCTTGCACATATCTCCAGCCACATCACTGACTGGGCCAAGCTTGACCCTGCTTGCCCTAGGAGCCCATACAGCTGCTGAGAGACAGAGCTGGGATCTTCTGCAGGGTTGCTTCATGCTTCCCAGGTCTGCTGGGCAGCTGCACAGGGAACACAGGGTGGCTCTGCTCCCATTCCAAGTGATTCATGTAATTGCCAGTCAGCAAAGTGAAAACAAACTTTGGCCCTTTCATTTGCACCCTTTGAGCTTTCACAGGACTCAGTATTGGGTGCTCATCTGGCACGGTCCCACAGAAAGCACCCACTGCTCCAGCCCCTTCAAAGACAGAGAAGAAGGTCCCATGAATAACATCATTCTTATGATTCAGTTTGCAGGTAATGGCAGGATAACACCCTACATTTTATTGCCTGTGTGTATATTATGCAGTTCTTCCATCAGCTGCACTCTCAAAAGGTGTGTGGGAAACCCCTACCCTGCCATAGACACATTTTCTGGTCACTTATCTGCATGACACTGCAATATTTAATTACAAATTCACCCACTGTATCTCAAATAAAATACAATGTCCAGCATTACAAGAAGGAAGGCAGAGCACTTCCAAACATCACTACTTGTCTAGTAGACCTAAAACTGCAGTGCTTGGTTCATCTGCTGTTTCTGCTATGAACATAATAAATGTGCTGCATTAACATACTGTCACTAAAAATGTAGGGCTACTGATATAATGGGAATGCAACTCATAATCCTAAAATCTGTCTGAGTCTTCAAATAATTAAATCATTAATTCTATCTCCATCTTTCTCCCTGTTTCAGGAGCTAGTGAGACGCATACCAACCACTGTGAATGAGTTAAGTAAAAGAAAAAATATTAAATCTTTTAAAAGTCCCAAACCAGCCATTTAATGCTTTAGGAAAGAGAATAAATTGCTGATGGCCTTTTTTTTTTTTTTTTTTAACAAATGGCTGGGAGTGTTATAATGTATTTGATTTTTTTTTTCCAGAGGTAATCTTAGATGTGGAGTGAATGAAGTGAAGTCTGTTATCAATCCATAACATCTGCTGCAGTGTCAAGTGATGAAATGGGTGACTCCAGAGCCCAAGACAGCTGGGATGGCTTTCTTAATGCAGTAGGGTATTGTGCAAACAAACAGGCACTGATACCGTCTATGGTTGTCACAATTATTCAAGCCGGTGATACATCTTCCTGTATTAGCTGCTTGAGAAGCCCCATTTCTTTTAAAAGTAAACTACTGTATAACAATCACCCATTCTGGTCTCTAACTCAGTTGAGTGCAAACATAATAAAACATTGGAAATAAAAATAAATTAAAATTTGCCAACAGAGCAGTAAAGCATAAAATAGGTATATACGAGCTTGGGGAAAAAAAAATCCAAACAACCAACCCTGCCCACAGTTTATAGAGCTAAGAAATAACATATACCTTTATAGTTGAATCTATATTGGCATGATTATTCTACTTCTCTGGAGTGCCTCCCTGTTTCTGGGAAATCTAATACATTGTTCATAGAAGTTAAAGACCAAGAGTTAGGAAAAGCAATTATGGATCACTGTGAACATCCCTTTGCCAGGGCAGGATAATTACTGAGATCACTTAGGGGATTTCAGATTAAGGGCAATATTCAAATGTTGCAAATACAAGGAAAGAAAATTAATTTAGATTTAGGATCCTACATATAAACAATCAGCAGCCCTAAGTCAACAAAGCATTTTCAGCTTGCAAAATATATATAGGAAAAAAACACATAAAAGTTCAAGAGACAGATATTGTTGTTATAAAAAAGTAAAACTCAGCAACTTGTTTTCATGAAAATCTGAAAATTATGGTTCGGATTTGAATTATGTCATTTAAGGACAGGATTTAATTGAACAGTGATAGAAATGTACAAATTCAAATAATCTTTTTTTGTTATTATTATGTTCCCAAAATGAAACCTCTCAACATTCCAGCAAATAAAAATAACATTTGGTATTGGAAATGGACCCGAATTTGTGATATTTTAAAGAAGAGCAGTAGACCTTAAATAAAACAGATTTTTTTCATTTTCATTTAATGATATCATCTACCTAAATATAAAATATGTAAATAATCTACAAATTATACACATAATATATAATAAATTTATTTATCATATTTAAGTTGAACCATTACAGGTTTTCTTTATTTTAGCTCAAATATCAAACAAATAATATTTTAAATATTTAAAAAATATAAAAGATGTTTTCTGAGTACCAAATATGAGTCCAAGCCCAAAATTTTAATACTAGATTTTCAGACCAAGCTTTATCTGCTTTTCTTCCCTCTTTCTCAGAAAAACAAAACAAACAAACCAACCAACCAAACAAACAAACAAACAAAACCAATACAACTGACCACTATGATCATGGCATTGAACTCCCTCTTGTACATGTGGGAGACAGGGCACACAGACCTGTGGAACTGGTCCCAATCTCACTGATGAGGAGGAGGAGGTTGTGGTGCAGAATGTAACTTGCAAAACTAAGGTCTAAAAGGTAAGCAAAAGATGAGAACTGTGTGGTTGCTTGGATGCTCTGCCTGATATATTTGCCACTGCATCACTCTTGCTCTGAATCAGACCTACACAGCTCTTTCTGACTGAGTCCCCTCTCATATCTGCAGGCATCTCAAAAAGATGTGTTCTGAGAAAGGAAGGTTGTTTTTTTCCTGTTAACTGAAGCTGGTGAATCGTTTTGAGGTTGAAGATTCTCCCTTCTGTTTCCCAAGATGATAATAAATTACTAAAATATCAATTTTATGTTCTCATGCATTCCTGACTTAATAAAGGTACCTTATTTGCCTAGAAGTGTTGTATTGGTTATTGTTTTCCAGGAGGCTGGAAGAACCCAAAGGAAGATTTAACAGATTGTGTTAGTTTAATTTGGTGTGATCTGATTCTGTTAGATCTTCTCATCTGATTTCATTTTTCGAAGCAGTGAGTGGAGAGGGCAATTTTCCAACCTATGACCTTAGAACAAACCTTAAGCTGCTCCTGAAACACCAAGGTCATTACACATACACAGAGTGTGATGTTTATCAGAAAAAATCATCGAAGGGCTGCAGTGTCTGCCAGGAATCAGACTGGGTGGCGCTGAAATTGCCGGTCATCTGTTCCCCTGCCAGGAGACAAGACCCACAGTTTTGTCAGTGAGACTTGTAGGGACCATAGAAAGAAAATGTTAAGGGTAATATTCAGGTTTGATAGCACATATACCTCAAAATATTCTCAAAATATTTTTGTATCCCTGACTGAATTTCACTCTAACTATTTTCAATGAAGTAGGAAAATGTCTAGTTTTTTTAAGCAGCAATATTGCCCTATTGCTAAAGAAATACATTGGCAAAAAACAGTGAAAGAAGATGCACAGAGCATGCTGGGTCAGGGAGATGCAAGCATAGCTCCCTGATAGAGTAACCACAGAGAAGCACAACTCCTTCATCCACGAGAGAGAAGGAAGTTCTCTTCCAATTGCAGAAAGGAGCCAGGAGGAATCTTCAAGGAGCTGTAGAATGGCTCTAACAGGTTCCAGTGAAGTGGAGCAGTACCAGCCTTGCTGGCACCAGGACAATCCAAGGAGCTTCTCATGTAACAGACTTCACACTGAAGGAATAACCTTTGTGTAGAGTTCTGCAGATGAAAAGAATTAATCCCAGTTTATTTTTCTTGTGCTCCTAAAGAAATGAACTTCCATTGGATCAAACACCTGTCTCTCTTTCCATTTGTCATCTACTTTCAAAGACTTTTAGCCTTGAAAAAGTGTCAACCAGATGCAATAGGTAGAAATTTCAAGACTGTTGAAAGGCTCAAGGTTACATTGAAACCGGCAGCATGTAGGAGAGGGTGCATATGAGGTTCTACATAAGGAGTCTTAATGAGAGAAAAATGAGGTGGAAAATTCAAAAGCTGCAGGATGCAAAAATGTTAAAATCCATTGATAATACTGTTTCTGAAACCACTTATCTCTAAGAGACTGAGAACTGAAAGTGAGAGTGTTACAGGTAACTTCTATTATTCACTTCATTCATTCCAAATACTTTAATAAGTACTGAAACCATTAAAAACAGAGCAATAATCTGCCTCTTCTGAGTGAGTTTCTACTTTGTTTTCAAAATGTGGCTGTTTTTATGTAAAAATAATAGTTGAGGAAAGATGTATTTTCATGTCTATTCTATTTTCATCAGACATTATTTTTATATAAAATCTCAGAGAGAAATTAAAACACTTGATTTTGCAATACTTGTCCACTTCTCCTGATATGCCACCCAGACCTTCATAAGCATGTGCTCACAGCACAGCTGCTCACACCTTGAGGTGTGCCATGGATTTTGGCTGATCAGAGTGCGAGAGGCTGCATAAATGAAGTATCAGCTTGCTTATTCAAGCCGCCTTCTCCTGTTTAGCTGTCTTAAAAAGCAAATTAACAGTGTCCTTAAAGGCTGTTACCAAAAATATGAAGAAGTTCCAGACTTCTTGTGGAATTTCACTGCTTGGAAAACATCAATGGGAATTACAATGATCAGTCAGTGATTTAGGCCCCAAATCCTGTGCCAATACTGGAAGAACTCTTCAGGTTCTCACTTTCCTCATAGATGCTCTCCAGTTACAGTTTGCTGCTGCAATTTTCTCATCTATTACATAAAGAAATGGTGATCTGTATTTTGCAAGGCTGTGTACAGGTTAGTTCATACTGACCATGAGAAAAAAAAAAGCACGATTATTAGCAAGCTTTTATGGTGTTTTCATCACTCATTGCTGTGGAGATTGAATCAGATTGAGCAGATGATCAACTTAGGTAATTAGTGGAATGACTGAATAAGTTGAAGCTCCCCTGTTGTGAAACCTGTATGCAGAGAGCTGGACTCTCTCCTACTCTGAGTTCCTTTTGTACAAGTGTGAGACACCACAGAGGATGAAACCAGGACAGCGAGAAACAGATGAAGATATTACAGAAAGGTCTTAAACAGAGCCATGCAGAAGCCTCCATACCCAGTTACAGACTCACAAGACTCACAAGTCTGTAATCTTTTGAGTTCTCCTTTGCCTTTGTCTCTCTGGAAAATGACTGTGGATTTTTTGGTGTGTGTCGCCAAGAAGTTTAAATACACTTTTAGTGTTTTGTCATTAAAAGAAATAAAATTGAAAATTATATAAAACTCTTGCAAGCAACTTGTCTCTGTAATGCAGACTCGTTGAGATTGGAACTGGGTGAAAGGGACAGATATAGAAAACATGAAAATACATTTATCATTATGCAGCTATGTGCCTATAATCAGCTGTACCGGATTAAATTCTACCCTGGAGCAGGTCCAGCAGAGGGGCACAAAGATAATGAGGGGACTGGATCATCTCTCTTATGAAGAAAGGCTGAGGGAGCTGGGCTTTATCAACTGTGAGAAGACTCAGAATGGACTTTATCAATGTATGGAAGTATCTTGGTGGTGCTAAGCAATAGAACCAAAACAATAGGCAGAAACTGGAACAGAAAAAGTTCCACCCAAACATGAGGAAGAACTTCTATACTGTAGGAGTGGCTGAGCATTAGCACTGGCTGTCCAGACAGGTTATGGAGTCTCCTTTCCTGGAGATATTCAAAAGCCATCCGGACACACTCCTGTGTAATGTGCTCTAGGGGCTGGACTAGGTGACCCCATGGTCACTTCCAACCTTATCCATTTTGTAAAATCAAACTGGGTTAATATAATACAGACTGAAGAAATCTGATATCCTTTTGGTTGAGAATGTAGACTTTTCCAAGCACTGTATTTTGCCTAAAAGCTTACATACACAGAAAGTGGAAAAATACAGCTTTAAATCACCTAGAAGCAAAGTGGACCATTTCACTTATTATCAAGTATAACACGATGGGTCTACTGGGAATTATTTTTTATTATTATTATTTTCAAAAATAAAGACCCAATACTGAATATCTTACATTAGTTTGACTTTAGTTTTTCCCCCTGTTCTCTGTTGGCCATCAATATGCAAAATCTGTTATAGACCAGCTTTACTTTGGGGTTCCCATATATACCTTTCTTTTGAGAGACAGCAAATCCTGTTTTCCCTCTCCAAAGAGGAATCCAGTGCTGTCATCACGAATTCCAGTTTTTACTGGGATGTGTCATTAGGAAGTAGGAGCTATGTGCTGCAACTGTGTTTGCTGCAACAGTGCTTAACAGCTCCAGTACAGGACTACATAATCACAGATTCATGGAGTCATTTAGGCTGGAAAAAGCCTTCAAGAGCATCATCTCCTTATATAAGGTTGTCCCTGGAAAAAAAACAAAACAGGTATTATTAGGTTTGTCCTGCATGGGCATAAATATGGTGGTTTCAGAACAAGATCTAAACTCAAGGTTTGAATATTGAGATAAGATAAAATTCAATGAGTGTCTTCCTTTTTGCAGTATTCTTTCTCCTGCTTCAAGCCTTGTTCCTACTCCTCTTAAATCATTTGCTAGAAAAACTTGTTCTTAACTAGAAATACTTGCCCTTACTTTATAGCGGGTGTCCACTGATGTGCTGTGACATTTCAGCTGATCAGGAGAGGGAGATATCATTGTCTAAATGTGTCTAATTGCAAAGCAGCCTTCCTGAACAGGAAATCATCTTAAGAATTCAAATGGACAAATGCATCTCCCTACAGTAAAAACAGAAAAAACCCCCCAATCTTTCTGTCCCACCTGGTGACCTGCACTTCTCCATTCCTGCAGACCTTTTTGTTCTTAATTCTGGACCCTTACACTGCAACACCTTACAAACCCCTTAATAAATAAAACCTGATCTAGGAACCATCCTCTCAGTGCACTTCTAGTCTAGCAAACAAAATTACAAGAAGATAGATTTGGCTGGTGGCAGTGATCAAATATCTTTAGGAACTCATCTTGCACAGCACAGAATAACTTATTGCAGTTATAAGCTTCAGCTGCATTAGTATCCAAGACTGCTGGAAAAATATCTCCTTCTGCTTTATCAGCCTAGCAAGCTCCCAATGAAGATGAATTCTTGTTAGGGGTGGCATCTCAGACTGAAAAAGAATGTAGTGAGAAAGCATGACATTTGTCTTCCAATGAGAAAACCAATAAACTCACAACCAGGGGAGGCAGGAAGGGAAGAAACAAACATAAATACTATTTTAAGAGATCTTCTAATGTGCAATATTTATATACAAATAGCAACTAGTGTTAGACACAGTACTCTCAGGTTTGTGAAATATATCGAAGTACAGCAAATTGGAATGAGCCCTGAGTTTCCATTTACTTTATCTAACCAGACTTATCAATTCTTTTTACTCCAGGCTGATAAAGTAGAACTGCAGCAGACAAATGAGCTAGCAGGGCTGACATAATGTGTTGTCACAAAGAAACGGTGAATTAAAAAACAAAACAAAACAAAACAAACAACAAACAACAAATGGTGACTGTGATCACCTCTGAGTTTCCTACTTTACTCAACTCAAATTACTTGTTTACTGTTCTTTAGGGAATATTCGATATTACTGGGAGGTGAGCAAGGAGAAAAGGAGTGTGCTTGTGAAGAGAATTTACTTCCATTTTATCTCCAGCTTTTAAGTGTCAAAATGGAAAGTGAAGGGGCTTGATGATGGTCCCTTGCAGCATTAATAACAAGAAGTCACTGGCCTCAACAAGAATAGTTTCAACTGCTGAAGTTTACAGGCTTTATTTCTTGGATTTAATGATGCCTTGCCTGATGCCTAGTTTAAGTAATGTAAATATTAAGGTCTGGTTTGAATTATAAACCAGAAGCATGAGAAACATGCCAGATGAGAACTAGAATACCACAGCTCTGGGCTTTGCTGCCAGAGGTAAGGGAGAGAGTACTTTTGACCACTGCCAGCATGGAAATGGAAGTATAAAATTATAATCCAATTACATAAATTATCATTGTAGCTGATCTTCTCAGAAATATTTGGGTGTTTATTACTAAATTTTTTTCTACCAAAAATATTGTTAGACACATTTTACTTTCAGAGACCTGAGTCCCAACGAGTCACAGTGGAAACAGGGGCAGAAATTGCAGCTTTAGGATAGATGCCCAGAATGAATGGCTGGATCATCTTTTTTTCTCTCCTTAAGTACTCTATGCCACATATCCAGGCAGTGAAAACTGCTATAGCTCCACTGAGATTAGGACTTTAGAGACAGGAGAAATCATTCATTTGTCAGGTTCCCCATGAGTCAGATGTAAAATAGATTCCTAAAAGAAACTAGGAGGTGAATGAGAAATGTAAGGCAAAGAATTATGAACCATGTTCTGATTTTTTTTCAAGTGTAGCACAGTTAAAGCTGACATTGTTTTTGTTCAAGGAAAGGTTATAGAATTTGGCAGCAGTCATTTAAATAAAAGTCATCTGCAGCCTCTGCTGTGGAGTGGCAGTATATCTGAGTACTCTGTTGCAGACTCTATCAATTATTGGTAGTGAAGTTCTGCTCTGCACTCTCAGGTATGGAGTCTCATGTATTTAGATCCATATTTTAAAATTCCTTACTTCATCTTTCAGCCTTGGTGAACCTTCCGGAGAAGCTGCTGTAAAGAAGCAAACACTGCAGGCTGTAAAACAGAGGCTAGTGTGGTCTGTAAGCACACAGGTAAACAAGGCATTGAAAGACATTTTAAAGGAGAGAGAGAATCCCATGTTTATATGTACCTCTTCAGTGTTTATCTAGGTGCTTCTCCAGGCTGTTATTCATTTCATAGAATTGCTTAGAGGAAATTTAGGACTCTCTTCTCACTAAATACAATGAAGAAATAAAAAAACCACAAGAGATTTAGTCCTGCAGCACAACACTGTAAGTTACCCCAATCCTTCACTCAATGACTAAAGCTGTATTTTTTTTTTTGTTTAGTTGGGGGGGTTTTGTGTGTTTTTGTTTGTTTTTTTTTGTTTTGGTTTTTTTTGTTTGTTTTTTGTTTTTTAGTTAAAACAACCAGAAATCCCAAATTAGTATTTAATCTGGAAATTATGTCACCTGAAGTTATCAATCTGAAACGAGGTAAAAGAGAAATCCCTTTAGATTTATATGGGAAAATGATGTTTTGACCTGCACTAACACACAGTAATGTAGATATATAACACAGGTGGAATGGTCTGAGTTACCTCCCTGAGGCACCATCTGTGTTGACTGTTGAAGGAGTTGGCTTAGGAAAAAAACATTGGTAAAGTCCTGCATTTTCTCAAAACAAAAGAAGAGGGGTTTTGTTTTGTTGTTTTGTTGTTTTTTTAAATCTCACATTCAGTTAAGCAGAGTTTCCACATGAGTCTGGACCCTCATCAGAAGCAGAGGCTTGAAGACATGCACCAATACCATCAAACACATGATAACATCTCAAGCTGATGAAACTACTACCTGCATAGCAAATTACCAATTGCCAGCTGCTCAATGGTAGTGAAAGGCTGCCAAATAATCCCTGTATTGAAATGAAAGGTTCAAACCATCTCAAAGAACAAACAGATCCTCCAAACAAGCCTTGCTCACAAATAACTTGCAAACAAAACAGAGCCCATGTCCTCCAGTGGATTAATTGTTACAAGTACCTGCCATGTTCTCATCACATTTTGGATTCTGTAGCCCTAAGAAAACAAAGCTTTCACTGTCTGCAGTGATGTCTGAGATGTGTTTGCTGGTGTAAGGAGTGAAGGATTATTCCAAGACATATTGGCTTGTACATATGTGATGGATCACAGATCCTTCTTAAAGTTAGCTGGGTAATAAATGTACAATGTGCTTCACAGTCTGACAAAGCTAGATATGATATTAAATAATGAGATCCAATCAGAAATCAATGAACCTTTGTCTTCGAAAAATTGCATTTTCGATTTTATCATTACAAAAGAATGGCTGTGATTAGATACAAGAAAGGCAGGAGTATTGATTGTGCAGTCACTTACACCAGGCTAAAAGGCAGATGGTTACAGTATTGTTTGATCTGCAGTACTTTGGTGTTAAAAATTTCACTGGAACTATCCAGACAATGAAATTAGCTTGGTGTTGCACCTTGCTTGGGATACCTGAGGACCCAATTGATAGAGAGCCTTGAACTCTGCTGAAGTTGGTGCTTTCAGTGATGAAAACTCACTGAAGGAAAAGGATACTGAATCAAGGAAAAATCTATTCTTCCATGTAAATAAATTAATTCAACATGCCTCCTTGGATTGCAGATCTGGGTGTTGACATGTTTATTACATTGAGCACCAGCTACTCTGCTCATTTTCACTGGTTTTGATCAAAACATGCATTTATAAATATTGCAAACCCTGATGACAAAGGCTGAACTTGTCACTCTAAATTTTACACAACTGTATTCTAAAGTGAACTCTGACATCCTGTGGGCACAAAGAAAATGACCATTATTTATCTTGCTGTCATAGTTAGCAGTATAAGTAGTGCTTGAACAAACAAATATATAAATGCATATAATATTTTAAAAGAAACAGTATATTAACAGGAACTTAACATTTGCTCTAGGGTAGGAATCTCAGAAACTTTCCAAAAGCACTTTCATTTTTCACCGTTTGTAGTACTCCTTTTGTATCTTTTTTCCTATCAGAGAAAGTAAGAGGCTAAAATTTTGGTTGTACAGTGTTAATCTTTCAAGTTTTCTTCATAAAAGCAGAGTCAATAGCCCCATTTTTCCAATTAAAGGAAACTCTTTAATTATAGAATGCTTTGAATTGCATGTTTGACCACCTCTCATTTTTAATTAACTGAATTCCTCTTAAGATACCGTGGATAATCATTGCCAGGAAACTTAGCATGACTTAAAAAGTAGGAAACACTGACATCTTGTGGGGAAAGAAAGCGCTTTTCTCAATTGACCTTCCTGTCAAGTAGTGAGGACAGATTGCTTGAGTAAAGAATTCGGTGCAACCACAGAATCCAGAGAGTACATAATTCCATATATACTTTATATTACCTATAAGTGCCTCATATCATACAATCATAGAACCACAGAATCATAGAATCACGGAATGGTTTGGGTTGGAAGGGACCTTAAAGATCATCCAGTTCCAATCTCCTGCCATGGGTAGAGACACCATAGTCTAAATGTGGAGTGTGCATATACATATAAAAATATACACATGTATACATTTACATATACACACCCCTCCACACACACACGGAGGAAAAATAGTTTTTCTAATATTTATTTCTCTGTAGCTCTTTTTAACAATTTTACTGCCACTTATGACTACATTTTTGCTAACTTTATGAAACACAGTGTATGGATACTGTCCGTGGTTCTCAACAGGACTAATTCACAAATTTCCACTTGTTTTATTTTCCTTTTCTTTATCTTTATGCCTAACAGAAAGATCTGTCATACCCTTTCCCCTCAGAAAGTATATAAAAAAGCATTTAATTGAACAAAAGAGAACTACACAACTGAAGGAGCTGGTGTATCGAATATATAGGGTATAAACATGCATTAGGTATTAAAAAGCACCACTAAAATGTAGTTCTCAACCTGATCAATATTTATCTCAACACCTTGTATTTCAATCATAAATTATATAGTCTAGTACATGCAGCAATTCACATGGTGTGTGATGGCGTGAGCAGCAGTGGCATCTACTGGCCACAGTCATCTACTGACACCTAGAATTTCTTTTATTGAATTTCCTCTAAGCTGTCTTAAATAACTCCCATCCATTAGTAAATGCATGATGATGAAATAAACTTCACCCTTCCACTCTTGATGCCTGGGGAAGCCTATTGTAGTCATGTTCTGGTGATGCAGAGGACGGAACCACCTCAGCATAGTTTATATTGCATAGAATCATAGAAGGGTTTGGATTGGAAGGGACCTTAAAGACCGTTCAGTTCCAACTCCCCTGCCATGGCCAGGGACACCTTCCACTAGACCAGGTTGCTCAAAGCCCCATCCAGCTTAACCTTTAGCACTTCCAGAGATGAGGAACCCCCAGTTCCTCTGGGAAACCTGTACCAGTGTCTCACTACTCCCATATATATTATATATGTATTATATATATATTTCAATAACAATGGAAGTAAAGACTATCACTAGTTCCAGCCAAGCAATTTGCCCCAGAGTCAACATGCTGTGAATTGCATGGAAAAGAGGGATGTCTTCTTCAAAAGGGGTGGCAGAATGGGGGGTTAGCTTTTCTTAGGTCTGATCTGCCACAAAAGTAGAGATGTATCCAAAATACGAATACGTAGAAATATCCAAACCTCTTTTGTCCCAGGAAAAAGCCTTAGTCTCCAAGACAGCCCTTCTGTTCTTTCAAGTTTTTTTCTTGAAATGTCAGGGGAAAAAAAATACAGCTAAAATTTTTGTCTCAGATTATCAGGCAAACCATGTACTGTCAATGGCAAAAATAAACATTTTTTTCAGGCTATAGGCCTAAGGTTTATCCCTCTTTTCTTCTTTCTTCTTCTTTGAGGTGCATCTATGGCTGATGCTCAGAATTTACTTTTTTAAAAACCATAGTGTATCCTCCAGAGAAGAATCTAAAGCTGGCAAAATGAAATTAATTACTGGATTTATCAGGTACACCAAGTACCTGTTCTTCAGATAAGGACAGTAGCCCATAGTCCAATGAGTTTCAGAACATTCCTAAGAAATAGATTCTGTTTATGAGAATTTTTTATTTTCTTGAGGCCTCCTCAAAACCTAGTCTGTCAGAGCTTGTAATACAGCTGTGTAGTGAAAAACTCAGGAAGATCTTGGGCTAAATTACCTCGTCTCCATTAGCTGGATTTTGGACTAATTATGGCAGAGAAGTGATGCTGCTTGTTTCCTCTTGGCTGAACCTGAGGTGCAACTGGTCTATGGAAAGTCAGGCATATATATCATAGAAAGCTTAAAAAGTTTCAACCTTTGTTGGAAGTTGTCAGCAAAACCCAACCTAAACGTGGTAAAACATGTCCCCAGAGTATTTTGCAATTGTAGGGAAACCAAAGGACATTTAAATAAGCAGCCTGTGAAGGTTTGCTATGGGGCTCTCAGTCTCCAAGCTCTCAACATGTAACCTTGTATTAATAAAAAAATGATTTCTCAATATTAGGTAAGAAACAGAGAAAATTTGAAAATGTTTCTTAGTGTTTTATGGTGAGACACTTGAAAAGGTGTCTTTGTATGGAGGAGACTTTTCTTTGCAAAGTTTCTGGAAAGAAACTGTTTTCTACAACGTTTGACTCAGTTCAGTTCACCCAGTATCTTAGATATCTTTTCTGATGTGGGCTAAAATATTGATTTAATTCTTTTGGTCTGAAAATAGTCTAGGTATTTTGTTTTCATCTAAATATTTACATTGCAGATGTCTACATTTGGCAAGATGAATCTCGCTTTGGGTGCTGGTCATTTAGGTCTTGATTCAACCATAATCCATCTGATATTAGATGATTTTTAAGGTCCTTTTCAACCCAACTAGATGATCTTTAAGGTCTCTTCTGACACGGACCATGCTATGATATCAGCTGTGTATGGTTCTGGGAGGACTCAGTTCTGTGGTTAGTTCAGGGTTGTGTCCTTCAGCAACATATGGGTTTTACAGAGAGTTCATAGTGTCTCCAGGGATATTAGATGTTTATAATTAGTTAGTTGAAAGAAGCCCTTACAGTATTTCCACAATAAGTAGAGAGGTGCTTTCAGAGGATAGATCAGAAATTTGGCAGATAGGATAAGTCAGTTTGACATATATGATCTAATCCTGTTATTGCTCAGAGTCTGAAGGACTGAGTCCCATGTCAGTTAATGGGAGAGTTTGGATGGGAGGCAGACTTTTGTTGTTTGCTAAATATTAAATGAAAAGTAAATAACTGAGCAATAATAACAGTAATAATGAGTCAGACCAAAGGTTCTTCCAGCCAACCACACTGTCTCTGACAGTGGCCAAAGGCAGATAGCCATTCCTTACACAGAGGGGTAGAACTGGGTTGTTTATAACACCCACACAGTACCACACCTTGTGTTATGAATGTGTATGGAGTGGTGGATCATAAAAAAGAGTATAAGGTGGGATGATGTTTTCCCAGAGCATTCTCCCAGGCTCCAGTATTCTGAGCTATAGGACGTGATTTCATTCATGAAAACAAATAAACAAAACAAACCCAAAAGCGTCCTCAAAACTCTAAAAAATTGAATAACTTCTTGCTTTAAAGTGTCCAGTTGATATTTGACCTCACAGAAAGAATACAAGCAACAACCCCCCAAACTGGCATTTGCTCACTCAGGGTAGAATTGGGTGAATCCTAAAAAGCATTCCTGGCAAATTTTCATTCAGATTTCAAACAGGTGCTTTGTGGTTTTTGCTCCTCTTTGCACTGTTGCTCATAAGGAGAAATAATTGGAGAATATTATAAGAAGCAGCTGCACTCTCATGCAAACAAAGGTATTTGCTCATGAACCCAGGGATTCATCATCACTGCATGGTGAGCGTTCCCTCAGCCCACCAAAGCATTTCTGCATGGGTTTAGTTTACAAAAAAGGAATCATTCCTGTTTTAAAGCAAAGCAGGAATATACTTTCCTGGATAATGTTGCTTGTGCGACATACCACTTATACCAGGAATATTCTTCAACCATTCCAGTGACCTTATTGGGCCAGTCACCCACAGAAAAGCAGAAGAAAGATGAGCAACTGATATTAACCCACGGCTGGGAACAGCTTGTGAATCAACAGAGCTGCTAATTATATGTCCTCTGCTAATTAAAAAAAAAAAAACAAACCAAACCAAAACAAAAACCAAGAGAAGAGTGACATCATAAAGCAGAAAACCCCTGAACTCAAAAGATCCCCTCCTGCTTCCCTGCACAGAGAGCACACCAACCTCCAGTGTGATTTACATTCTTCCAATATTAGATGCCTAAACGAGGAGGATAGTGTACAGCTTAAATTAACAGGAAAAAGGTAAATATACTGCGTACATAATTTGCCTGAGGAAAAGTGATTTCTTTCTGTTCAATTCAGGGTACTGCATGAGGTATTTAAGGAATACCTACTCTTAAAGTCTATAAAGGAATGTGTTCTTGGCATCAACTTCCACTGTAATCAAGAAAAGGAAATAAATATCCCAAAGGATAATCTGTTTTAGAAGGTTATTTAAGGTGTTGAAGATTTTCAGGAGGTATCGCCCATTGGAATTACTCAGATGTGACCTCTAGAATAGAGTCTAACAGGAACATAGGCTATTGACATACATGACTTGACTTTGGGCTCAACTGCTTTGGGCTTAAGTCACAATTACAGACTCATACCTAAGTGCCATCTGAGAAGCCACAGTCACTGATGGCATCCAGAGAAACGTGACCAGTTTGATAACTATACTCTGAGAGATCAGTGGTCACCAGTGCACCAACAGCAGAACAGGCAAAATACCCTGGAGTATTTCACCTGGTCCTTTTGTAGGCAACTGAATCAATTTCTTACAACACCTGCACTTAGAGCCTGTGTGTGGATGTTTATTGGCTTTCTGGGTGTCCAATGTCCATTAGAACTGATGAAGATTTGGTTAGTACCATAAAAGGAGTCCAGCGAATGATGCAGTTTATTCCACTGTGGGTACTCCTGTATGTAGGAACCATTATGTGTTGAAACCAAGACCTCAAGCTGTTGCAACTTAGACATATTAAACAACCTCTGGCATTCAAAACTTCAGCATGTCAGATACCAGAGGTTCTTTGCACGCAGAAACCTTCCTGGAGCAGGAGCTGGAGGCAGCACACTCTTGGACACATTCCACATGTAATACTGAACATGTGATGATTTAACCCCAGCTGGCAACTAAGTACCACACAGCTGCTCACTCACTCCCCACACAGAGCAATGGAGAGGAGAATCAGAAAAAAACACAGGTAAAACTCATGAGCTGGGATCAGAATGGTTTAATAACTGAAATAAAAGAAATTAAATACTCATGAAATGATAAGAGTAACATTAACAAGAACAGTAATGAAAAATGACACAACAAAAAGACAGTCACAAATAAAACCCAAGAAAGACAAGTGGTACATAATATCATTGCTCACCCCTGGCCGATGTCCAGCCCATCCTGAGCAGCAGCTGGCCCATCCTGGCTGGTTTCCTCCAGTATATATACTGGGCGTGGCATTCTATGGTATGGAACATCTCTTTCACCAGTTGGGATCAGCTGTCCCAGCCATGCTCCTTGTGGCTTCTTGAGCACTTCCTCACTGTCAGAGCCTGGGAAACTGAAAAGTTCTTGATTTAGAATAAGCACTACAACTAGAAAATCAGTGTTACCAACATTATTCTCATACTAAATCCAAAACACATCACTGTACCATATACTAGGAAAAAAAATACACTTTATCCCAGTGAAACTCATGACAGCATTTCAACTAGGTGCTTAAATTTAGACAGTGTTAATGTTCCCAAAAGGAGCAATAATTGTTACCTTGAGGAACACTGATTACCACCTTCGGAATTTTTGTAGTTCACTTTGAGGGAGAAAACTTCAAAGAACTCACATACATCAGTCAGCATCTCTACTTCTGCAAAATTTTAAGAAGAAAAATTTTTTCCAGCCACTCTTTCTGAAGTACATTGGTTGCTCCATCCCAAAAAGAAATGTACTCCACGTAAAGCAGACAGCAGTGTGTGTTGATGTTGGATAAAAGGCACTGATGCAAGACTGTTGTATTACTCTTTACTTGACCTTTTCTCTGCGAATTGATTATGCACAGTCTTAAACTCCTCCAACAATGCTTTTGGAATAGCTGGATGTTGTTAGTGTAATAAACTTCATTCAATAATCAAAATACTTTCACACTGAAGTGCTCTTTAGGCAATGAATTAAAAATAAACTTCTGAGCATGAAGGAGAGATCTTAAATGCAGGGTGAGTTGTGTTTCCGTGTCTGTGTGTGGTTTGGATCTTGAGTTTGGTGGGGTTTGTTTGTTGGTTTATTTTTATTATTCCTGTTTCCTATTGAAAATTACAGTTCAGGGACAGCTGAAACTCTATCAATTTGTGCCAGATTTTTCATATAACTTCTGCCATGAAAATTGTTGACCTTGTAGAGAACATCTGCTTTGGTATTGAAACAATTTTTGATATATAGATTTAACTTCTTTTGTAGAGAAAAGAAGTCTCCAGCCCTTTCTATTGTCATCCTGCAGTTCCATAACATAACCTAAACCCTAAGGACCTCCTCGTGTATCACTGTATCCTTGTGTATTCACTGTATTCTGGAATTAAGATCTCAAGGTTATAGATTTTTCTCCTGAACTAGGGAGGGAGAGGCTCTTCTTCCCTTAGGATAGTTCTGATTGGCTTTGTGACATCCAAAGCCGGAGTAATTTAAACTTGAGTTTCCATTCCGTGTCTTATATGAAGCAATCTTTTCAAGTACACTTCCTGTCTCTAAATAACACCTGTGATTTTCATCTATTGCTGGGTGCAGATCACTGCAGGATTCCCATGATAATGCTGACTTTGGCAGATATAAATGTTGAATTTGATGGTTATATTTTAATTTGGGAACTCAGTTTATGAGATGAGTGATGCCTGGAGTCTTTGTTATGACCAATTCCTTAAGACATGACAGATTTCATTATGAGTAACATCCCAGAAGAAGGACTGGAAATCATTTCAGGTATTGCCAGCTTCAAAACAGCATTATCAGCAATTATCTAGTTCTTTATAGAGAATTTTTTAACATCGTCTTAAAAGCCCCCTGTGAAGGAGGTTTCATAAAAACTGACAACAATCTATTGTGATTAACTTCCCCTCAGAATTTTTTTCCTAACATGTCAGTTAGACCTTCCTTGTTTCTTCTCCTATTCTTAGTGATCATGGAGCACCAATTATTCCTTTTGTCTTTGAAATATTTTAGAAGCAAGACTTATTCCATGAAAATAACTTTATCTTGCCTTTCTCCCCAATTAGGATCAAAGTTTTACAACTTCTCCTGGCTTGGATTTTTCAAAACACTCATCCACTCTGGGTAGCACTTTTGGGGTGAATCATTCATTCAAGAAGATGAATAATTAGGCAAATGTTAATGACAGAAAACAAAAATTTTCCTCTGAAAATTAAGTAATGTTCTGTATACTGGGGTATGGAATTACTTTCGGTTGCATTTAGTCAAGTGGTATTAGTTATTTAACACATATATTTTATATTTAGAAATAAAAATTATAATATATTTCATATTATGATATAATTTATGCATTCTGTATAAAATAGTATATATAATAATGTATTATGAATAAGAATGAGTGAAAGATAAATAATTTGTTTTTAAACTTCGTGGTGGCAATAGAATAATAGCACCATTTTTTAAAAAAGTCAGGGTGAGAAGATCGACTGCAATTCAGAGAGCAGAATGTTCAGAAGCTCATTTGTATCTTCAAAAGTCAGTATCTTTATTTTATTTACATCTTGCCAGAGCAATGAGACACTCTTTCCACTAGATGGTGATAGAGAACTTCCCCCCAAAGAGACAATCTTCCCGCTCCTTGTTTTTGTGGAATCTGACCGCAAATCAGCATCGAAATAAATAGAACATTTGTTTGGTGGTCTCATAATGGGAATGACGTTTGGGAACTGTTTTATGTTTCCTCTGTGACTGTGGGGTTTTTTCCCTAGAAAGACATTTTTTGCACATAATCTGGAAGGAAATATGACTCTGCAATTACTATTATGCTGAACAATTTTTGTCCCAGGTCCTCAGATTTGGCTTTGGGAGACATTTCACTCACCTCTCCACCTTCTCCTCTGAGTTGGATGGATGCTGAAGGTCAGCAATTTCTCCCTTTCATTTAATTTTGAATTCAGAGTGTTACAGAAATGTTTCTTTTCTCTTAATCCTGGTCTTCATGTAGCATACTTTTAGTAACAGAAATAAACATTTAAAAGTTCGAATAAGTAAGAATGCAGCAATTAGATTCAGTTATGCAGAATTCCACAGACATCTCAATAAACCAGGATTGCTTTGTAGGGAAAAATATGAATTATGAAAAGATACGTACACATAGGATGAAAGTGAGTTTTGATATTTTAGCCCTGTCAACCAATGTCCTTAGAATTCACAGGCGGGGGAG
>JAOXXN010000265.1:3360806-3371117 GCA_026770055.1 Myrmophylax atrothorax
GCCGGTCTGTGCAGTTGTTCACCCAGGGAAGTGAACATTTTCCTGTTAATTTCTCTTTCCCTCTTGCTGGGAGGTTTTCTTTGGGGAGGAGTTTTGGGTTTTCTTTTTCCCTGGGATTTTGGTTGGTTTGGAGTTTCGCTTATTAGCTGGGGCAACCTCAGTGAAGGCGGTGTTGTTTCCTTTCACTATGTGTTATTTCATATTCTAAGTTTTCTTCTGTCCTGTATAAATATAAAAACCTCACTCAGTTCAAAGCCTCGTTTCTCTTTTTTTCCCTCACTGTGCTCTGGGAGTGGACTTTTTGACTGGGTACCAGGCAGTTGGCATTTTGTCAGCTCAAACGATAACAATAGTGTTTCTAGAAAATATCAAAAGCTGGAATGCAATTTTCTGACATTGTTGCTGAGGTCATATTTACAGGTCTGTAGGAAATACATGTCAGTTTGCCACCCAAAGTCACCCAATGTTCAGTGCAGAATCATGGAATGGTTTGGACTGGAAGGGACCTTAAGATTGTCTAGTTCCAGCTTCGCCATGGTAGGGAACCAGTACAAATCAGGTTTTGAAGTAAATCTGGTTATCCACAGCTTTTATTGTGGAGTAGTGTTGAATTTTATGGCCTGGAAACCTCCTAGGTGAAACTGAACTGTAGAATGGGCTCCAGCTCACACCTGACATGCTCAGACTTTGGACCAGGCTCAATTCTTATAGCACAGAGGTGACTGCACAGGTAAAAGAAGAAGACAAAAAAGATTGCAAATTCATCACAATGAGCTTGGTTCACTTAAAAAAAATTAAAATTAATTAATAACTTATCTGTATTTGCTACAAAAAGTTTATTTTCTTACTGTTGTATTAGCATTAATGTTAGTAGTATTATTTCCTAACTCCTATGTAAAGCTGAGTAGATCTCACAGTGCTTCAAAACACAGCATCCTGTCATGATTCCCAATACACAGCTATCAAAAGCAGGCAGAGGAAAGATTAAGTGACTCAGAGCCCCATCCAACCTGACCCTGAATATTTCCCATGAAGACTGAGGCAAAAAGGTTAAGTACCTCAATAGTCTTCTCATCTTTTATTGCCAGTTGGTCAGTCTTTTTCATTAGAGACATGCACTTTTTTGGACTTCCCTTTCTTGCTGACATACCTGTGGAAGCTCTTATTATTCTTTGCACCACTTGCCAACTTCAGCTCTGTACATGCCTTGGTCTTCATGACACCGTCTCTTCACAACTGGACACTGTCTCTGTGCTCTTCCCAGGATATCCGTCCCTGCTTCCACTAATTGTACATTTCCTTCTTGCCATTTGTTTTGACCCGCAGGTGTCGACACAGTCTTGCTGGGCTCTTGCCTTTCTTTGCTGATTTCTTACACATGTCCTTACAGATCTGCCAGCTCTGTGCTGCTCTCTGGTCCCTGAGGGCAGGTTCCATGGGGTCCTATTGATTAAAGTCTTAAACAGTTGGAATTTTCTTTGCCTGAAATTCTTTGCCTGACTTTACTGTTCATGTGACTGATATCCAAATTCCACCAGCCAAGGCTGTCTCCAAACTTGATGCCACCAATTGGCTCACTTACATTGGAGACCATCAGATCTACTATCACATCCCCACCGGTTTATTACCTGGCTTCAGAAGCTATCCTCTATGCATTCCAGGAGTCTCCTGGATTACCTACAACTTGGCTGTGCTACTTTCTCAGCAGATGTTGGGATAGCAGAAGTCTCCCATCAGGATATAAACACAATGCCTCCTGTAGCTGGAGCAAGACTTCATCAATAGGCTCCCCTTGACTGGCAGCCAGTAGCAAAGCCCAACAAGGTTGCCTTTATATCCTTGGTCTCCGATTCTTACTTAGAAGCTGTCAACCTGCTCATGACTACTCATCTGAAACAGTTTTTCATAATCTATCCATTTTTTGATGTAGAGGGCAACCCTTCTGTCCCTCTTCCTTTCCTCTCCTTTTGAACAGCCTGTAGCAACAGATAGCTGCACTCCAGCCATGGGACTCATGACACCAAGTTTCTGCAATGACAACTAAGTCATAGCTTTCCAGCTATGATGACTTCCAGCTTCTCATCATCATGCCTTTCTTGCTGGGCTTCTTAGTTCTTTCTTTCTGGCAAGGATGTATTTGCACAGTATGAGGTAGAAATAGAAAGGACAATCCTGAAGCCCACAGATTACTGAAGGAAGCAAAACTGATCCCAAATGCTCACATTCAACCCCTTTCAGTCTGACTTCCCATTGACTGGTATTTTGGGTATCTTGGTAAGACAACACTATAGGCAATTATAAAATAAAAGAAACATTGCACCAAAAAAGTTCAGATTGTAAGTGATCAGAGAGGTTAAAAAGTATAACAGACCAGATGTCTGTATGGTTCACCTTTCCCTTTCTTAAAAGGGAAGCAATGACTCTTACATTTATAAAGAATGTGGGAAACGTTAACTAGATGTCATAACAGCTAGATATAATTTTCATAAACTAAAAAGCAAACTTTTTTTTAATGTTGTTAACATAGTATATTCAAATCAAGAAACTTTAAAAAGAACTAAAGAGCTACCCTTTGAAAAATAAACCCATCTTCAAGTGACTAAAAGCTTGATACTCAAAATCAGATGATCAAAACTTTCACTTTGTGAAATGTGACTTTACTACATTTAGGTTCAGAAATATATTCAGAGCCTGCTCTTCTATGAAACTGGAGTTCAAGTTTGACTGAAATATTGTAAAACTGAAAAATGCAATGAATCCTTTTTTTCCTGATACAGCCTCCCTTTTGGAGCAGGGAGGGAGATGTGAAGTACTGCACATATTTTGAGCAGAGGGGTTTTTTAACTTCTCAGTGAAATTCATGGTATCCCAACAACTGTATATTTTTCTGTATTTTCTGTGTGGTTTTTTCTTTCTTTCTCCCCCTTACTATGTTATAAAACAGTTTCTTGTATTTGACATGTTCCAGTGCTCTGCAATGGTTGATACAAACTGAACTTTAGAGTATTTTGCCATGGATACAAACAGCTCTCAGACAAAGCATTCTTAGAGTACCTGATCACTATGAAAATATAGGTAAGCCTCTTTTGAGGAGAGTCAACTTTTCAAATGACTGAACATCCTGGATTACATGAAAAACAACATCCAATTTTAGTGGAGCAATCCTTTTGTAGGATTTTGGGCATATAAATAAATAATAAGGGAAATTGAGAAGGGAAAAATCTTGGTCAGTGATACAGCAATTAGTTCAACATGAACATAGAGGAGAACTGGGCAATAGAAAAGGGGATTAGCAAGCATAAAAGCCTAGCAAAGGGTCAATAGACTATGCAGTAACAGTAGTTTTGTGCTGACAGAGCAATAGTTTAAAGATCAGTTAAAACAGAAATTCAATCTTCCTTATACGGCTTTACTGTCACATAGAAATGTGAGATTCTCTGAGTTTCACTTACTTTTAAGAGGTTAATTTTATTTTCCTTTTAGATTTTTGATTTAAGCTTTTTGTAGGAATCATCGGGAAAAAAATAGCATTCTTATCTACATTTTACATGTGAATAAATTTCTCAAGGAGCAAGGAGGGGAAATAATTTTCCCTTTTCTACACACAAACCACTATCAAAGTCTAGTTTCTGATAACTTTAATACCTTCATGGGTAAAGCAGCACTTAAGGAAAGTTTCCTGTACCTCCATTGTAGTCTGTATCTATGCAGCAGAAGCTTCTGGTTCAAATTCCTGATTCGTTTTTGAATTGGGGAGAAACATAAAGTGGAGCTATCAGTTTTAACATTGATGTCTACTTTTGCATTAGTTGTCTTAACAACATCTATTATCAATATCCAAAAATGAGAATTTCTGGGCATGATCAGTCTTATTCTACAGTAGATTTTTACAGCAGACCAGTTGAATCAGACTCTTAAAGTGCCTTTTTGTCCTCCTGTAATAACAGTAAGGTTTGACTGTCTGAAACCAAACACCTACATAACAGACAGCTGATGCACCAGGAGATTAATTGCACTCCTGAGTGACCTAACCCTGGAGCTACAGTGGGATGACATGCTATTTTGGGACCAAAATAAATCCATTGTGTACCTAGGGCTTTTTTACTAATTGAAACTGGCATGTTCCCAAGAAGGAAATTTTAGTTTTGATGAACTGGCACTTTCTAACATGACCTTTTCTCTTTTTTTGACATCCCCCCTGCCCCCCCACCCTGTTTCTTAACTCTCTCAACAAGTATGAAAACATAGGACTGAATGGAAATCCCAGCTTCAGTATATACTGTAAACTAATTTTTTTTTGTATTCTCAGTAGCAGTGTGGAGGATGGCATGGTCCTATAACAAGATATTACTGAAGAACATCCATATACATATATAAAATTCCATTAGGGTGGATCACTTCTTTTACTTCCCTGATTACACATTTCATTTCCAGCAAACCTACGTATTTAGATAAATAGATACATGAATAAAAGATTTCTTTTTCATTTAAAAACCCACCATTAACAAAAAAAGATAAATTATTTTCTTTTCAGCTATTACTGAAAGATTTTGATTTCCAGTTTCCATAAATACAGAAGTTTATATTCTTCAGTAGCTGAAAACATCCAGAAAAATAGACAGATTATAGAAACAAACAAAAAACATATAACTCTTAAGCTGAAGCTATTTTTTCATCTTTTGGACTTAATTTACAACAATTTACATTGAGAATATATATACTGATAACTCCCTTTGTAATATATTCCAAGCCTTGATAATGTGCTAAAATTCTGTGAAAATGTCCATACTTTACATTTTTCAAAACAGAAATTACTGAATTAGAATGCAACATAAAAAATTACTCCATATTATATAACAGGAAAACTAACACTCCAAGGTAGCTAATTGAAGTTATCCTCAGTATAAAAATTAGACCAATTAGCAAATTTTAAATTAGCAAATTGACCTTAATCTCAAAAGGAACCAAATCAGATTCAAAGAATAGTCCATGAGCACCAGACAACGGAGCATCTGAAATTCAAATGATGTCCAAATATTGTCTTTATTTGTATGTCTTATCACAGGCTAAGGCTTGAGTTTATGGGTTACAGAAAAGGTCTGTAGAGTCTTGATTTTGCCCAGATTTTGAATCAGGGAAACCTCATACTTACATATCTCAGGATAAAAAAAAGAAGAGAAAGAAAGCCCAAGTAAACACAACATAGAGTTAGATAATCCCCATAGATATGCTAAAGCTTTCCAGATTCATGAACAATGGAATTTTGTAACAATTCTTCATTTGCACTGTATAAACTGCAATCTTTGCTTTGTTGGCAGAAACACTTTGTATTCATGAACTATATTTAGTTTAGTGCTGCTTAGAATTTCCTTTTTCCCTCTAAATGCCAATAGAATCGAAAGACAAAGTAGCAATATTAGGCTAATACAACACACAAGTTCTTGTTTTGATTGCTCATCTGTCTTCCAGCCATTATGTTTGCTCACCCAGCTACTTTCTGCCTGTTTTACTTTGCAGAGTCTCGTGGAGCAGCCAGAACAGCCAGTGATATTTTGAAGTGCAAAGTCTCTTTTACTACTTTGCAAAGTCCAGTGGAGCAGCCAGAACAGCAAGTGATATTTTAAAGTGGTTCATTGTGCTGATAGTGGAAAGGGAAATACTGTGTATAAAACAACAGCAGTGTATTTGAGGGCGGGGAGGGAGAGAGTTACTGCTTCAATTCTCATAACAGCTTTTAAAGCATAAAATAAAAGCTTGTGTCTATAACAGGTTTGTTAAATTAAAAAATAATTTTCCAGTTTCACATAAGCCAATGGACAGATTTTTAAACTCATGTTCTGGCAAGTTTGGAGCAAGTGCTTAAAATGGATTATGACCATATTTTAAATGCTGCCACTACTTTCTCCTTTGAAACATGGTGTAGTTTTTTCTAGGGAAAAAACTCTAGCTGTCTTTTGTAAGCTGTTTTCACAGTGAAATCTTCTAAACTGAGGGCCCCAAATTAGATATCAAATTTTGTAAGTCACATAATTAAAGAATCTGGAATATTTAGAGGTGCTGAACAATTCCAGCACTTGCTGACTCATCTCAAGGAAGGCATGTGAGCGAACACTTCACACAGGACAGAGAGAGCATTTAAGGATCTCCATCTCCACCTCTTTATTATCAGTTCAATAGTGTTTTTAAGACTTTTATGGCAACCTGCTTTATATCAGATGCATTTGTTTCAAATATTTTATGATTCTATGCAGTATATTGGTAAGACTGTCTGGTTCCACTCTTGGCTTTCTTCAAGTGTGTGTTCCATTGAAGAGCACAGACCTGTTACAGACAATGCTGAGCAGAGAAGTGTGAACAGATAATTTTTGCTAACAGAAACATTTTGTTTGAGACAAAGCACTTGGTTTTGGTTTGTGGAGATTCCTGAGGCATTTCCTAAAATTAAATTTAAGTAGCTATTTTAGATGGATATTATGCATGTCCCCTTCTCTGGTTGAAATTATTTTCCCAAGTCAATTCAAATATGGGAGAAATTAATGTTGACCTTTCTTCCTTTTTTATTTTCTTTCTTTTTTTTTTTTTTTTTTTTTGTAAATAAATTAATTTGTTGGCTCATTCCTGTCCTGTTTGGAAATTGCCTTCCATCATATACTTTGAACACATTTTAATTCACTTCCAAATAATCCATTTACTCTTTGGAAACTCAGAGCATTGAAAGAAATAGGAAAGATGATTGAGTAATGCCCACATGTGAAACTGCAAAATGGTTAGGTTGTATTTGAGTCAGATGTATACTTATGTCATGAAAAAACCACTTCCCATTGCATATAAGTCTGACAGAGTAGACTTAATGAACATAATGACTTGGAAAATTGTCTAAAAATCTTTTGAGTCCATTATGAGTAATGTTATGTCAAAGGTGATTGTTAGCTGTGAGGAGGAAAAGTAACAAATAATAGAAATGGTAAGATGATGTTTTATGAAATGGTTTTCATACATAGATTTCAAGATTTGCTGGAGAAGACTGTAAGTAACATTAACTGATTTTTAGCTGGAACTTCCAATTGCAATAAGTTGATTAAAGGAAGCTAAGGGTAGAAATGTGAATAATTATTTTAAGGTTTTCTTTACAACCACTCTAACCATAGGGTCTCCATTCTGGCTTTCAAGGCAAAACTAACATTCTCATGTAACTATAATCTTCCCAGAATTTGAAGTTAATGGCACTGCTGGAAGATTGTCTCTCAGACCTCAGACTTGAGGCTGTAATACTAGACTATCAAGTTATCTAAGAACCCCATTCCAGACCTACAGCGAAGACAACATTGGGAATAGCTAAGAGAAACAAAAAGATCACGATGCTTTAGCAAACCTGGGTGCTGCAGTCCAGTGATTGATTGGCATTGAAAACGTTAGACTTTGGCAAAAGTCAGTGTTTTTCTTAAGCTTCAGCAGGCATACCTTGAGCCTATTGCCTATGCAGTTAAAAAGATGTTATAGTACCTAAACCACTGTCTCACATGTTCATTATTCATTTAACATTACAACTACCCCAGTACTTTTTCCACTATAGAAAGCAAGTTCCTATTGGAGAAATGCCAAAGTGTAGATTGAGTGACATGCAGGAGCTTTTGCTATTGAGTGACCCCCTGACACTCAGTAATGAAACCAGTGTCTGGTGTTTATATAAAAAGAACATCCAATTTTCAGGGAAATGTCAGTATGATTATATTCTTTTCATCTATTTTATTTTTATTTTTATTTTGCTTGAGTTTTTATCATCATTGAGCTCCAATGTATACACCAGGAGTTGTATTTTCAGGTAACAATGAACAATTCTGAAAAAAAACAAACCAAAAACAAACAAAAACAAACAAACAAAACAAAACATGGAAGTTTTGACACTTTTTCTTATCTTTTGAATATTTTTGCTTGTAGATAGGAATGGAAAGTGGGGAAGTAGGGAAAATGCATGTAAGGAATAAATATGTCTCTCTAGTAGTCATGAACTGACATTTTGCATATGCAGAGTGCTATGCTATGTGTGCTTTCAGGTGAAGGAACACATTCTCGTAGCTCAGAGAGGAAATCACAAATACATGGGATCTGCATTAGGTCATGCTCAAGCAAACAGTGAAACAAACTCAGCTGCTCAAGATGTACATAGAGTTATGAAAATGGAATTAATCCTTAGTGGTCATGGTGAATTTGGACTGATTTCCAGTGGCTCTTCAGCCACTCTTAATTATGATGGTTAATTTAATTATGATGGTTAGAGCCTGCTCAAAGGAATGACCTTTTGGTGTGACTGCTGAACTGAGAAAGAGGAGAGGACAGAAGATGGAATAGTAAAACCTGGTTTAGTTTGGGTTTGTTGTTTTTTCTCACTGAAGAAAAATCTGAACTCTGTGACTGCTCTGGAAAAAAATCAATACTATACTGGTTAGTTGTAAAAATGAAAGCTAAACGAAGCCTGGATTCATCACAGTCTGCTGGCAAAGGCAGTGTGCCAGCTGAAAAAACAGTTTAAATTTTCATCAGGTAGATGAAGGAAACATCACAAATCTCTTGGCTGAGTGTCCACTATGATGTATTTTGTCCACTTGTGGGAAGATTTTACCCTTCACCGGCTGGTGTCCCACTATGTGCAAATTTAATATTCATTAGCATTTAAACTAAAAAATAGGTGTCCCTCTTCTGGAGCATGTGTCCTGATTACCCTGATAAGGACAAATTCTCTTTGTCTCCAAAGACTTTAAACTTTTAATGCAAAGTAGAACAGCACTAGCGGGAAGAACTGAGGAAGAATGACATCTGAGCATCCTTGTGTCAAGTTCATTTTTCTGATAAGTCAGATACCAGAATTCTAACCTATTTTTTCAGATGAATATGAGGATTTTAGTAAAATGGAGCAATGTCAGCAGGAGACACTGAGCATATCCCTCCTTAGAACATTTTTTTACATAATATCTGTAGGATGTGCTCACTGAAGTGATTTCGGGTGGAGGGATGTCTGAACTGTGAGATAGCATTGCACAGTTAATTCTACTTTTAAACAGTACCCTATCACACTTTAATTTGAAAAGATCTTCAGGGTGTTCAGGACAGTCTTTACTGGGGGGGGGAGGAAATATCCTAATTGAAAAGCACACTCTCTGGATCTAATGATTGAAATATGTGCTGCATTTATTATAAATATTGCTTAGAGTTCCTTTGCTGGTACATAGAGACACAAGGAATGGAATCCTGGTCTCAGATCTCATTTTAGAAAAATAGGGACTTTTATTTGGGCCCAGTATTGTTTAACTTAAATAAATTACTTGGATAAAGAAGTAGGTGCCTCCTCAGCAAGCTCTCTGGTGACACAAAGCTGGGAGGAGTGGCTGATACACCAGAGGGCTGTGCAGCCCTTCAGAAGGACCATGGCAGGTTGGAGAGATGGGGAACGAGGGACTGCCTGCAGTTCAACAAATGCAGGGTCCTGCACCTAGGGAAGAATAGCTCCATGCTCCAGTACAGGCTGAGAACTGACCTGCTGAGCAGCAGCTCTGCAGAGAAGGACCTGGAGGTTCTGGTGGACAGCAAGCTGTCCATGTGCATCCAGCAAGAAGTGCGCCTTTGTGTCAAAATGCCAATGGTATCTTGGGGTGCATTAGGAAAAGCATTGCCAGCAGGTCAAGTAGGTGATCCTGACTCTCTACTCAGCCTTACAGAGGCCACATCTGGAACGCTGTACCCAGTTCTGGGCTCCTCAGGACAAGAGAGACATGGAACTCCTAGAGCTAGTCTACTGGAGGGCAACAAAGATGCCTGAAGCATCTCTCTTACAAGGACAGGCTGAGGGACATGTGCCTGTTCAGACTCAAGAAGAGACAACTGAGAGGGGATTCCATCAATGTCTATCAGTATCTGAAGGGAGGGTGTCAGAGGTTGGACCAGGCTCTGCTCAGTGGTGCTGAGCAATAGGATAAGAGGCAACAGGCAGAAACTGATGCCCAGGACATTCCATCTGAATGTGAGGAAGAATTTATTTACTCTGCAAGTGACTGTGCACTGAAATAGATTGCCCACAGAGGGTGTGGAGTCTCCCTTACTGGAGATATTCAAGAACTAACTGGACACAATCCTGTGCCATGTGCTCTGGGGTGACCCTGCTTGAGCAGGGAGGTTGGAGCAGATGACTCAGTGAGGTCCCTTCCAACCTGATCCATTCTGTATCTTGGATGAACTCTCAGTTCTCCAAATCACAGTGACATGAACTGAGGCATTTCATTGCCTGTCTCCCTTGATTATTCAAGGTTGCTACAGTTA
>JAOXXN010000265.1:3371217-3390243 GCA_026770055.1 Myrmophylax atrothorax
CAGTTAGAGTAGGTGTTGAAGGTGAATCTGTGTGGGAAATTTACACTTCTGAATATCACAGCCATGACTTCATCCATCAGGTTTCATTCAAACTTCTTACTCAACTTTCCTTCCATGAATAATGTCTCAAAGCTGACCATAAAATTGTATCTCACACACACACACTTTGGAGGTCTGTCCAATCCCAACAGATTTCGGGGCAGTTTCCTGTTGTTGACAAAGGTCATTGTGCTTAACATCTATTTAATATCCCAACATACCTGGCATTCAGTGTAACAAGAGCTGGCACAGAATCAAAACTTAAATTGAAACAGAGGAAGACTTGCAGTGAATTGTGTCAAACAAGGGATTATGGAAGTCGAACAGAGTAACCAAAAGAAAACATAAAAGAATAAATAACCTTGCTGCCTTAAGAGTTGAGTAAGGTAATAAATATGCTTCCAGTGGGAAAAATATCGTTTCCAGCTCTGTTTTAATGACACCTGAGAGCAAATATATAAATGTATTCAGTATTTAATTCAATTTAATTTAAAGCATGGCCATTGTTATAATTCTTATGAGAAGTATCCCATTAGATGGAAAACATTGTAGGCTCAAAATTATGTGCATAAATGTGTTTCTAAGAAGAAATGGATTCAAAGTTGTGGATGATAAACCAGGACCTGGTAGACATCAACAGGAACTTCCTGTTTATTTGTGTTTCACAAATAATACAGCACATTTACAGTAAGAGCCCAAATCAATGGAATCAAAGGGCATGTGACTAATAACTGCAGCACACAGAGAAACTATCCATTAAAGGTTGAATAAAACTCATTCAAGTTGCAAAACTCTTGTTAGCACCAAGTTCCATGCTGTCAGAAAATTGGTTGGGAAAATGCCTTTTGTTTCATTCTGATATTTCAGTGTGTTTTACAGAGAGACAATCAGAGAAGTGCCATGCATTCATCTCACACTGAGATTCTCAGCAATCCAGGGCTGTGTGGTGGTGTTGATGTGAAGCACACTTCACAAACAGCACAGGTCTAGGCCACATAAGTACAAATGCTATGACTTCACATTGTCACCTCAGATTGTCTTCTTGCATCTTGCTAGTCTGGATGAAGGAAATACAAGGTACACAAAACTGCTATTTCCTTTTGCACAGAGAAAGTAGATTTGAGGCAAGATTGCATATCATACTTTCATAACTTTAATTATTCTCTCAATCCTCAGTGCCTGAGACTTCTATTGACCCTCAGTTAAGAGGAAAAAGGCCTATTTGAACCCTTTGAGTCGTTAAAAATACATAATTATCTACTGCAACCTTGAAATGCCTTTCTACCATTTCCTATTTAGTATTTTTCACGCAGTTTTTATGTCTTGTAGAAGTTTCCTTTTGTACCCCACTTCATCTTCACTAAATGCTTTCCATAAACAACAATATATTCCTGAATTACCCTTCAGTGTGAGAGAGATTTCTTCTTTTTCCCACGATTTGCTGAACCCTAGTGAAACCACTCAAGATGTATTGTTAAAATGCACACGGAAAGGTACCTGAAGATCATGGAAGATCTGTTCCCTATGACTTGCTGTATAAGGCTATCCAGACTGAACCCAGCAGAGCCTCTATACACTATTATTCGGAAGCTATTATGTCCAAGCTTGTGGACACCTGAGGTAAGAAACATGTTTTACAATTTGCTTCTAGCTTGGCACCTCCCACACTGTTTTTGATTTAGACACCCAGCCACACAAGTCACATTTAAATGAGACAGATGTGCATGTAGAAATTATGTTACCATTTAACACAGCTAGATCTAGGAACCCCGCTGGGAGTTCAATAAGTGCTGCAAAACCTGTTGGTGTCTTTACACAATCATATAATCACAAAATGGTTTGAGATGGAAGGGATCTTAAATATGATCTAATTCCAAACTCCTGCCATGAGCAGGGACACCTTTCAATAGACCAGGTTGCTCAAAGCCCCATTCAGCCTGGCCTTGAACACTGCCAGGGATGGGGCATCCACAATCTTTCTGGGCATCCACAATCTTTCTGGGCATCCTGTGCCAGTGTCACATCACCCTCACAGTAAAGAATTTCTTTCTAATAGCCAATCTAAACTTGCCCTTTTCCAGCTTACAGCCCCTCCCCCTTTTCCTGTCATTGCACACCATTGTCAAAAGTCTCTCTCTGGCTCTACTGTGAGCCCTCTTTCACTTCTGAAAGGCCACAATAAGGTTACCCCAGAGACTTCTCTCTTCTAGGCTGAACAATCTCAATTCTCTGTCTTTCTTTATAGCAGAGTAGTTGCCCTTCACCTGTTGTGGTACATGTGCAGAATGAACATGTGTGATGTACAATTCATCCTCAGACATCTCACCTCAAAACTGCCTTTAGGTTTGTTCATGTTTATCATTTCTAAATCTCACTGTGGAAGATTATAAAGTCATTGCAGCACCTAAGAAATTATTTTCTTCACCCTAAACACTTGATTAAATTCTGAAACTCAAAGTAGAATTAGTAGCAAATTTGGGCCAGGATGCTCCAAGAGATCAAATTGAGATTTAATTGAAAACTACAGGCACAGCACAAATTATAGGCATTCGCCTCCCAGTGTAACCCTTCTAGTGTATAATTATTTAAAATAAATTTGACAGCACATATTGTTTAACCATTGTCATCCTATTCAAAGCTACCTAGAGATCTAAGGGAAGAAATGGCACACTGGGAATTTAATATCAGTCAGATTTATATTGTTTTTTCCCTGACCTCACAGATGATATGGAAACGCTGTTGTGAAAGAGCAAACAGTAAAAAAAAAAAGGTAATAATAATCCTTCGCTGCTGCAGCTGCATACAGAGACCTTCATAGGATTTTGGACACTGACCCTTATCTTTCAGTGGGGAGAGGGAAAGAGGAAAGTGAGAAATAGGCAGGAAGTGCAATTCTGATCTTTGTTTTCTCTGTTTCAAGAAATACTTGATGCTCTGATGTTTCCTATGCTAATACACACAGATGAGTTCACAATCCAGTGTTCTCAATATAGGAATCAACATCGTCTAAATCAAGATGTAGCTTCTACTAAATGTATTGTTCCCTCCAATACTTTTTCTGCAAGTACAGAGATGGCTTGCAGAACCATTAAAGAAACTCTCATAGGAAAAAAGTTAGTTTATAATGTTCTTACCAACCTGCCCACAATGTATTAATATCCCCTGTGGCTAAGATCATTGTCCTTTTTTTCAGGGTTTAAAAAAATCCTAAAATGAGACAACTTGAAGAAAAATTATATTTAAAAAAAGAAACTTAAATGTATATTTTTTTCTTTAGTAAATTTGTTTTTGCAAAACTTTTACACTAAGCAATATTTTTTTTAATTAGTCCTAATATTTGTAGCATATTGGACTAAAAGAATTCTTGTATGCTTGTGTGCTTTACTAAACTCTCCAAGTCACTCTTTTTATCACATGCAGACTATCCTTTAAGTCAGGCTGTACACAGCACTCACTGACCACCTCTGTGCTGTGAATTATGTTCTGGTGATTTCAGATGTTTTACATCTGCTGGGCCAATTTTATTTGGTAAAGAAATTTCTATTTCAACCTTTAAGTGCAAACTGAAAACTGTATCACTCCGTGCTAGAACAAATAAAGAGTATCCAGGCTCTGCCATCAAACTGGGGATCATAATTCAAAATTATGTGGTGAAAAAAGGATGGAAGAAAGAATAGAAAACAGTCAGAGAGAATAAAGCCTGAGATGAAAATATGACATACTGCTCTCAGCAGCAATGTCACTGTAGTGGGTTGGTGTGGCAAAGCTTTGTCAGCAGCAGCGGGGGACTACAAGGAAGGCTCCTGAGAAGCTTCTGGAAGTTTCCTCTGTGTCCTACAGAGCCAATGCCAACTGGTTGCCAGATGGACCCTTCTGTGGCCAAGGGTGAACCCATCAGGGACCTCTGGGGTAACAGAATGAACAAGGGGGAAAAAATGCGCAACATCAAGTTCAGCCACAGAGAGAAGTGAGAATATGTGAGAGAAACAGCCCAGCAGGCCCCGAGTTCCACGAAGGAGGAGGGGAGGAGCAGGTGCTCCAGGCAGCAGAGCAGAGATTCCCCTGCAGCCCTTGGTGAACATCATGGTGAAGCAGCTGTCCCACTGCAGCCTATGGAGGTCCACAGCGGAGCAGGTTTGGTGGCAGATCTGGGACCCTAGCGGGGACCCACGCTGGAGCAGCCTATTCCTGCAGAATGGCACACAATGGGAGGGACCCATACTGGAGCAGGTCATGAAGAGCTGCAGCCTGTGGGAAAGACACACACTGTGAAGTTTGTGGAAAACTGTCTTCCATGGGAGTGACTCCATGCTGGAGCAGGGGAGGAGTGTGAGGAGTCCTCCCCTGAGGAGGAAGATGCAATAGAGACAAGGTGTGATGAACTGATTGCAGACCCCATTTCCCACCTCCCTGTGTTGCTGAGTGGGGGAGGAGGTCGGAAATTCAGGAATGAAGTTAAACCCATGAGGAAGAGAGGATGGGGGGAAGGTGTTTTAAGATTATTTTTCATTTTTCATTATCCTGCTCTGATTTGATTGGTAATAAATTAAATTAATTTCCCCATGTCAACTCTCTTTTGCTTATGACTGTAATTGCTGAGTGATCTCCACTTGTCCTTATCTCGACCCCAGCCTTTAGCTATATTTTCTCTCTCCTATCCAGCTGAGGAGGGGAGTGATAGTTTGGTGGGCACCTGGCATCCAGCCAGGGTCAACCCACACAGTCACACACCATACCTGGCCAGGAGTGACGCTGAAATAAAACTAAAGATGTGCTCTTTCCCTCTGACTTCAGAAACCTTAGAAAACACATTATCACAGAATAACGTGTCATTGTACTCACATGAAAGCCTAAAAGGCTTCTGAATGTCAAATCCCATGTGAATTCCATGCATTTAGAAAGCATGAATTACATTTTCGAGAAAAAAAGTCCCAGTCATTTTTAAGACAGTTGGATATGGACAGAAGACAACAGAAGTGCCGGAGAACTGCCATAATTCCAGCAAGTCTCTTCTCCCCTTTAGAGCAGCAGTTTGGTGTTAAATTGTGAAAAGCCACTCAGAATACACAGGGAGAAGTGGGAGAGAGCTGAAATACCCACATTAGGAGTGGGCAAACAGCACTGATTCATGTTTACCCTCAATTACACCACTGCTGTGGAGATGAGCAGGATATTTATGAGAGTGTCTACCCAGGCCATTACTGCTGTGCATGAAGCATGTGACAGCCCGTAATGGAGATGTGAGGTGAATGCAAGAGATGCTCTCTAATGAAAAAGGGATTGGATTCCGTTAAGCCTCTGTCAGCACCGCTCTTGAAAATATTAAGAGAAATAATGAAATATAATTAAAAAATAATTTTCTCCTAATGAAACAAAATTAAATGCTAAGCTGGCACTGCTGTGTGGGAAAATAAAGCATAGAAGTAGCAGCACCAGGATGGCTCAGTGCTTTGGGGAGGAGCAGGGTCAGTCATTTAAGTTCAGTCTTGCTGCTAACATCCAGAGCCTCGGGGAGGGGGCAGAGGTGAGACAATGGACCTGCCCCAGTGGGGAGAGGCTGCAAAGTGCAGAGAACAGGGCTGGAGGCCCATTAGCTCCAGCTTTTGGCCTCAGCTTTGCTACCAACCCTTCTTTGTGGTGTTAAACAACATTTATCTGCTCCCCATTTCTATTCTATATCTGCCTACAGTGTATAGACTACTGGATCCAACAATCAGAGTCTGTATAGCCACACAAAAGAAAGAGAAATGTCACCACTGCAAGGATTTGGAACATGTAATATGCTTTAAGAATGAGCAGAACCATCATGATGGGTCCCTTATGTCCTTACTCCTTGAAGAGCTGAGCTGCTCCAGGTTTTTGTCCTATTTATTTGATTTGTTGCTTATAATATGGAGCTGGTAAATACAGGTGCTCTTCTGTCCTTACAGCACTGTAGTGTAACATAATCTTAATCCTAAATAAATCCTTTTTATATGAAAGCAGATGCAGAATTTACCATTCTAAGAATAGAAAAAAGCATCTATCCAGATGTCATGAACCACACTGAGAAATATTATCTAGGTTTTGGTTTTTGTAATGCTTCACATTCCCCATTAATTATCCTCAAGAAAAACTGTATCATCATTTTCAACATTAACCTGATTAAATGCATTTAATGATACCTGACTTTGTACTGTTGGCTCATTAGGGAGAAAATCATGAATTTAATAGTATTTGAATAAGATTTCAGATGGGACTTAGCAAGCAGTCTATGTTTCTTGCTTATTGACATAGGCTTGAAGCTGTACAAGAAGTCTTTAAGTAGAGACTACAACTCCCGTTGAGTTCAGTGATGCAGTGTAAGTCCCTCACACAGTATCTCTACTAAATACTGTGAGTAAAAAACCACATACCTAAAGCACATCCACAAATCTTTGGCTGAATCTCCAGCTTTCCTAAATAAGTGAATAATACATCTGAAAAAAATATTCTCTTATAGAAAATGATTATATAAAAGATACATTCACATAAAAATAAATTGTTACATCCCATGTGTTTTGTCAGGGAAACCAGAAGTCCTGCAATCAAACATATCTCTGTGTTGGAACACTGACCATGGCAGCAGAAAAGAAATATAAGTAAAGACTCAAATTCTAGTAAGAACTTTGATAGCTTGTACTGTCAAGAATGATTATACAAGGAGAATAAAAGGCTTGCAATTTTGAGCTATTTCAGGTTTAATGTAAACAGATTGATGAAAAAATGAAAGTGTGCTCCACAGCTGTGGAGATAATACAGTCCTGATCCCAGAAGCCTCTGATTTCTCATCTAAATTAAACCAGTCTGGTCTTGGATGTCATTGCATTGTTTGTTTCCAGCATAATGGGAAATGGTCCCCATGGCTCTCATGTGTTGCAGATCAAACTGGTAGACCTACAAGCAACTCCATCATCAGGATTTCTTTTGGCAGCTCTCGGAAGGTCTCAGTGGAGGTTACCCTGCTGATTACAGCCTCGTCTATCCAGACACATTCACTGGATATTCCATACAGCTCACCAGCCCCTGAGATTGCAGACAGAGAGGGAGGTTTCAGTTATTTCAATATATAATTTATTATTTTTTATAACAGAAGGTAGAGAATGATTAATGCTAAAGAACAGCATTTTAACTTTAGGAAGACTTTTAGCTGGGAAATACGCGAGACTTGGCTTTACTTAACTTCTTCATTAATGATCTGGAGGAGACAGAAACAATATGTTAAGGATAATCATTTCCGATGTGAAACTGAGAGTTACTGTCAGCTCCAGTGAGTACAGAGGCACAGTATAAAGGGACCAAAAGGACATGAAGATACTATTTTCAGACTGGAAAGATGAAGAGAACTAAAAATCCAAAATTGCCTGCAATACAGGAACAGCTACAAAACATGATTTAAAAAGTATTAAAAAATTTGTAACATATATGAGAAAAATAACAATACTAGAAATAGAAATGAGCACAAGCATATTTTGCTTAGCTGAGTCAGAAATGTTGTCCAACTATCCAAGTCTTGAATAGCTCATGTTTTATAAATGTTAGTGCCTGGGTTGTGGTTTATATCCTTCCTCTCTCTCTTTTCTTTTTTTCCTACTTCCCTCCCTGCCTCCCTCCCTTCCATCATTTCTTCTTTCTTTCTATTCCTCTCTCCCTTTCTCTCACATAGCCTGCTGGTCCTTGGGCAGGTCTTCTCCTCCTCCCAACATTAATACATTTTCATCTTCAGCCCAAAAGGTGTGCAATCTACCTGTTCTCTCTCCAGCAAGGAAACCTGAAGGAGATCCTGCAATAGAAAGGTCTCCTTTTTCCTGTCTCAATAGTTTTCTGACACTGCTAATGCTGAAGAAGTGGATAATAGTATCCTCTCAACCAGTGCAGCAGGTGGACTCAGCACCAGAGTTTAGTCCTCAATACATATAATGGGTTGGATCTTTCACAGGATACATGCACTGGGATTGAACTGCTTCAGGCCAGGTGTCCAGTGAGAATTCCACTCTGGAAAGGTCCCTCCTAAGTTCACATTATGCAAGTATTTCAGATACTTTATAGCATCTCAGCTGGCTTTAGGTGTCCAAGTTTGGGCATCTGAGTTCCATGTAGGGAATTACAAATTATTTTAAGCAGTAAATATCCCTACAAGTACCATGTGAGGGTAGACACTGAAAGAATTTTAGACACCTAGGCTTTTTCTACAGGTTAAATAGAGCCTTTGTAGGTGTTTTGTTGTTTTTTTTTTTCCTTTTGACCTGCATTACCTGAATGGCCTCACACTTTCATTTCATGCTTTGAAGTGTCATTCTGACTTGTCTTCTAGCCTGCCCTTCCATTAGATTCAGCAAGCATTGGCTCAGGTCTCTTTGCCTTTAATTAGACCCTGAATATACTACATGGAGCAACATGTTCAGGCAGATGCTGACACTTAGATCACTGTCTCTCAGTAGAACCCACCTAACTAAAGGATATATTTGGCTGAAAAGATAACTGTGAATATAAAAGAGACTCAATTTTTTAAAAAAACAGACATTGTCAACTACACAGTTTTAAAATATGAGAATCTACCATCTGCAGATAAATACAAAGGACAGTAAATACAAAAAGATATTTCTAACATATAATCTTAAGCAGAATTTCTTAGTAATTTCTTACTTATTACATCTCATTGTATAAAGCTAGAAGTTTCTAGGACAAAATAGAATTAAATTATGTAGACATGGCATTATATAGACATCTGACCTCTCCATGAGAGATAAAACCAAGAGTTGCAACTATCAAATTAAGTGGGAAGTGATAGAAATTAGGAAAAACTATGAAAATACAAACACATATCCATTTAAAAACATTCTTTTCTTAAAGTGATTCTTAAGAATAAATGTATTACTCTGTATTAATAGTCCTCTAATACTATTACAGAAGGCCAAAAGATTTTATACCTTTATGTTCAGTTACAATGGCCCACCCCAAAACCCTGAAGGAAAACTTGAATTGTGTGCTTTTCTGTCAACTGAACCTACAATGCTGTACCAACATTTCACGACATAAAGATTCCTCTCTTAGTAAAAGTATCCTTAGGATGTTAAAATTCGCTGGGTTGACTGGTTTAAAGTAGCAATTTCTAAATTGTCTGGAGCTGCTGCTGGCAATCACCAAAAGATTTGTGTAAGACTACCTGCAAAACTCAAATGTGACTGGAATAATTGAGAAAAAGTTTGTGAATATGTGCTATTTTTCTCTGATTCTGTTACAAAGGAAAACCCACAGCATAACTATTACAATGTGGCTTTTGGAACTATTACAATTGCTTTGTATAGGGAGGAGTCAATGCCATAGGGATTTGTTAGGTGATCCTCCAAATTCTCAGTCCGAGATCACTGAGTAATGTTAAATAAGAGTTCAAACAAAAAAGGTACAGTGACAAACAGAAGTCAAAGCTATCAGAGTTCTGTGTTATTGATACTGTGTAGTCTGTTAAAGTATTGTTAAATCAAGCAAGAGCAAAAGGAAGAGAAAAGAACAAGACATTTTAAATAACATGGGATCCTATCAGGTGGATCTGCATTAACATTTCATTTCAGATGAAGGGCATGTTCTTAAAGTCAACCTATATTTACAAATCAAGATCTTGGCATGCTTTGGTCTGTAACAAAGGCTGGTCTCAAAGCACACAAACCAGATTTCTTAATTTCTTAGATGCAATTAAGACAATTTCCTCCAGCTGCTATAGCACATCAGTCCATTGGACCAGGCTAGCACTAAGCCAAAGTAAAATTCCCAGATATAGAAAGTGTGAATGTAATCACTGATATTCAAAACAAAGAATTCCCAGTCTGGAGATGTGTTAGAGCTGTGATTGCTTAACTGTAACTTCTGAAAATAATGGTGCTTGAGAAATGAGTGCTTGTTTGATAATAAAACCATATGAACTCAACACCACTATACCAGCACAAGGAATATTCATGCAACATTTTTCAAACCAAATCTGTCATATGGGAAAAAAAAAAAAAAAGAGAATGCTAATGCATATGAAAAAATGAAGTCAATATGAACTTTATAACCGTGTTTGCCCAAAAGACCGGCTGCGTCTCCAGCCCTCCCAGTTTGCATAACATTTAATTTCTCTATATTATCAATAGAATTCACTCTTCAACTATGTCCATACATTCAATCCTCTGATTTGCTGTAGGTATATTTGTTAAATAGATTTCATTCTCTCATGTTCTCAGACCCACTTACACAAGGACCAAGGCATGCGTGTCCAGATGGGGCTAGTCAGAATGACTTAGAGAATCTTAAACATTGGAAAAGCCCTCTCAGAGCATAAAGTCCAACCATTAACTCAGCACTGCCAAGCCCACCCCTAACTCACGTCCCCAAGTGCCACATCTACATTTTTTGAACATTTCCAGGGATCATGACTCCATCACTTCCCTGGACAGATTGTTCCAATGTTTGCCTATCCTTTCAGGGAATAAATTTTTCCTAATATCCAATATAGACCTTCCTTGGTGCAATTTGAGCCTGTTTATTCATCTATCACTTCTTATTTAGTGGAAGAGACCAACCCCCACCCGGCTACAGTCTCCATTCAGGGAGTTGTAGAGAGTGATAAGGTCATCCTTGAGCCTTCTTTTCTCCAAGCTAAACATTCACAGCTCCCTCAGCTGCTCCCCATCCGGGTGACACTGGCTGTAACATCCCCCATCGTGTGTCCTGGGGTGTCCTTGACTGGCAACAACAAACTGATTTTCATTTGGAACATTTGACCTTATTATTTTATCTGACTTCATAGGTCTTAAAAAAAATTTCTATATTTCACTGCACTTTTGGAGCTTTTTTTGAGCATCTTAAGATTCCAACTTTCTTGTCACCACAACTTTGGATTGTCTTGTTCTTCCTCTTCTTTTCATCTGGTCATTTGAATGACAACACAGAGACAACCAACATTATCCCCAAAGCCTCACCCCATTTCCAGTGGACCCTCCTCAGTACTAGGAGTGCTTAACAGTTGTGCTGCTGTGAGGAATGATATTACCATCCCAACAACCTCTGGGCAAATTCTTCCTATATCTCTTTTACCTCTGCCTCACCTCTTAGATTGAGATTTTTTGCTCACTGGGGTAAAAGCATCTTTCTACAACTGTGACAGGTACTGTTTTCAGACTCAAGCAGAATTTTCCTCCATTGGTGGCTTAATGCATTCCTGTGGGATTTTTTTAGTGAATACTGCTACATTTTTAAGGCTCAGTCTGAAGCTTCATATCTGTGAACAGTTAAAATTAATTTGGAACTTGAAATTGAGCTGTTTGTAAGGAAGATATCACCTTGTGTTTAAAAATAAATCATACCTTTAGTTTTGACTTCCCTAATTTAAATAAACCATTAGCTAAGCTTTATTTACATCTCAGTCTTAAGCTGCTAAAGTAGATATTTAAGACTTGATTCTTAAACTTGTTTTTTAATTTACTTGCCATTTCATATAATACAGAGGGAGTATTTCTAGGGAGTTTTCTCTAATTCTTTTTTCTGTAGTTTACCTTTCTCCATTTCTTTCCTGTTTTGTGGTTTGGGTTTTTTGTTTGTTTGTGGGGGTTTTGTTTTTCCTTTTTGTTTTTTTAATTGGCTATGAAATGTTTTAATGTATTTTAAATAATATAAAGTAAATTCTGAGACTTGCTGCTATTCTCAGTGTGCAAAACTACATCACAGTTCAAACACAGAAATACTGCAAAACCAACAGATTCAGTCATTGCAGTCAGCCTTATTTTCTATGCCAGAGCACTTTTACTAACCAAGAAAATCAAAATCCTTTCTCTAAGCTTTATTAATCCATCAAAAGTCTATTTTTAAAGGAAGTAGTATTATCTCTTGGACAATTCTTTTTTTTTTTTTTTAAATTTTGCTGTCTAAATACATGTTTTAGAGTCCTTAGAGTTTTTGTTGACCAAAGGTTAGATCTTATATGTGTAAACTTTCTCAATAACTCATAAATCATTGAGAATTAAGATCCACCTGCTGTAACTGAGATTTCTTAACAGTGTGTTTTATATCTGAGTGTGTCCCTAGAAGGAAAGGATGTAATGAACAGAAAAAGGGAATAATAAAGGATATTATTTTATTCTAAAATTGAAGATGAGACAGATTTTATGAATCACCCTCTGAAAATGCCTATTTTTCACTATGGACTATCAAAAGAAGTCAGAGTGACCTGCTCAGGTAGAGTTATCTAACTTTTAGATTTCCAAAATTAGGTGAGATGAACCGCACATTATATGACTAACATGGAGCAGAATTTTTTGGAGTGACAGAATCCTAAAAATAAGAGTTTCGAATATAAATTCAGCTTTAACAAATTTCCTGCAAACTTGTTAGTGCAAAGTCTGAATAAAATCAACACTTCTAATAATACTAAAGTTATTCACTGAATTCACACTCTTGATAATTTTTAGTATGCAAAACCTGTCAGTAACCCAGAGTAGCAGAGTTGTGGGAATTTATAGAGCTGATTAATTATTACAGCAGTCATTGGTAAAATATAAGGTGTTATCTTGTTGACTTTTTTATCATGTTTGATTTTTTTTTATTTTTATTTTTTTTACATACTATATAAAACTATGAAAACATGTTAAATGTGCTTCTTTAAGATTACCTCCCTAGGTAAGAAAGGGGAATTATAAATAATGGATTAGGCTATGTTAGCTCTGGGGTTATAATTTAACTTTCAGTATTTACTTGAAATTCTTTCCTTATATTAGTCTGGTACATGTTGAATAAGACACCAATGCAGTCGTGACATTTAACAATCTTTAATGTAACAAATTGCTTCTCTTCAGCCATCTTAATGGAGGCAATAGCTCAAATTTTAAAACACAGTTTTGCAAAGCTTCCTCCTGTGTTAAAGCCACAGATATTAAAGTGCAGATAATCAAGTAATTTTTAAATCAGTTTATTTGAGGTACTTTGAACATTTTCTTGGGCCACACACCTAGTATGTTTCTTGCTTTTACTTGTGCAAGAAAACCACAAGTCCCATACTTCTTCCACTCCACTTTACAGTGCCAATAAACATATCTCCCCTAGCAAACAGCTCCACACTTCTTTCCATGTTAATCTTTGTACTGTGAAACACATCTTCCAAAAAATGAAATTATCAAGTCAACTCTATGGTGACAAAATTTATCATGAAGTATCACTCTTCTTGAGAAACATAAGGGGAAGGATGGGGGGGTGAGTGCAGAAGTGATGGGTTGTCTTCATACAGACATTTAATTCTCAGCAAGCAAATGTCGATCTTCTTCTTTGATGCCCTGAAACTGTGTGAGGCATTTCACAAAGCAAACTTGCTTTTTTGTGTCTAGCTAGAATTCAAGCTAAATTTGATATGACACAGTAAATGTCTAAAGACAGACAAGAGTAAAGGTAGAGAAAAAAGGTGGAGAAAATGACAGTAATAATTCCCTGACACGATCAAGGAGCTAGGAGGTGCAAGATGTAGTCTGTCTGTGCAGTTGAACTTGTGTACTGATTGTAGATAGCAGGAATAACATTTAAGTAGATGTTAAATGAGATTGATATGACATTGGCCCCTGTGGAGAACTTTCACTCTGAATTACTGGCCTTGTCATTGAAGCATACCCAAAAACTTTGATTAGAGATCAGCAAACCAACCTTTGATGCTACTCAGAGTGACAGCAGTTCTGATATTTTCATCAAAACTCTTACATGACATATGGTCTCACATGCAACTCCTGGATCAATAAAAATTTGTACAAGTCTCCGGTTGTGATTGAAAGCCATTCTCTGCATGAGCTGCTCCTGTGAAAGCCTGTTCAGTGCTGTTGGGGTGGAGAAACAGGCTCAGTGAAGGGTAAATGAGCTGTTCATTATCAAGTAGATTCATTATTAGTCATTCTAAAAGCTCTTACTCTGAAGACAGGTGAATGCCTAATGTGACAGATTGGCTCCCTTTCTCACTGTGGGTAGGGAAATCATTCTGAACTTTCACCATGACTTTGGCATAATTCTGTTCCTGTGAAAAGTGTCCTTAAAAAAGTTGAACAGCCTGCTCTAGTGGAAAGTGTCCCTGCCTATGGAAGGGGAGTTGGAACTAGATGATTTTTGAGGTAATTTCTAACTAAAACCATTCCGTGATTCTATGAAACACATCTACAAGAAATCCACAACAGCAGAGAGCCACACATCTATCTTCAGGTACTCTCCTAAGGAATCCCCTTTTACCTTAAAACAATAAATGGACACGTTCAATGACACTTTCACACACCTGCTGGAGATCTGCCTACATATTTCAGCAACTTGTTAGGTGCTCTATGTTTCCCAAAGACTCATGCTCCTTTTGGTGTACAAAGCTCTCAGCAGTTGTACTACTAGAAGGAAGAGGACCATGCAGCCTGGTCTTCAGCAACTTGTTTTGATATGTAAATGTCATATACACATGCATTCAGTGTCATCTGTGAGGTAGTAAGAATCACTTCTTAAGACTGACAGAAATATTACTGGACCTCTGGGACACCCATCCCCTTCCAGAGAGCAAGTGGTTACTCAATGCCTCATGTTCAGGGAACTGAAGTGAGATCTTGGCACTGAAATCACCTTGAGAGCAAGAGACCCATGTTTTGGTGTCTGTGTACAGATATCTAGAAGTCAGGAAACTTATAGTCATAGCATCCTAGAGAATAGTTCAGCTCAGTCATGGATGGATGCCTAGGGATGGATTCAGTTGACTTCTAATGGCATTGGGGATACTTTACAGTGTTCAAGACAACATTGGATTGAAGCTGTAACACAGAATCCATGGCACACCATCTTCTGGAGTAGGTGCTGGAAGTTGACAGGAAGAGTAATCGAGGGAGAGTAATTAAATAAAAGACTGAAGCAGAATCCCACCCTTATCAGGTCATAGTGAACCCAGTTTGCATTCTGAGCTGAAGGTACAGGTCTCAATTTGCACAGGGGATTGCCTCATGGAGTCACAAATATTGGAAAAGGAAAGTGAACTTCAATGAATCACAAAAACTTGTGAATACTCAGATATTTTTGTTTACAGGTATGTGCTGCCTGTCATTCATGGCAAAAGCAATACCCTGCAAGAGGTTGCAATGTCTTTTTGCTCATTTTTGTTTCTGTATCCTCACAGGTTTTTTGTCTGTTTGAATCAAGTGACCAAACAAGCAATCTTTCAGAATCTTTCCTGATTTCTCATACCTTTCCACCCCTCCAATCAGAAGAATTTAATGCCTTCCTCAGCCTCTGTTCCTGAATCCACAATTTCCACCCCATGCTCATCCCTTTGACTCCAGAATCCTCCCAAACCTCTCTCTCATTTTCCTAAACCTGACATCACACCTTTCTTATCCACAATAGCCTATGGACTCCCTAACCTACATAGCCAATTTGCAGGAGTCCTCAACCTATGACCTCAATGGCAGCAACACCTGAACACTATAAGCCAAATCTAATTCCAACACCACAAAGACTCCAGGCCCTTTTCTGGGTTCTGTCCCTCAGATAAGGGCAGATCTCACATGTTTTCAGTGGCATAATCATTCTTTTTTTTTTCCTCCTTTTTTTGAAGTATGTAAACTGGAAATAAGTCATGACGAGGTCAAGCTCTAAGGAAGATTGATTTTAGGTGGTACATGAGGAATTTGAGGAATCCTTTCTGTTTTACCTCCTTTTTGAACTCTTCCTGAAATGGATCAAAGCACAGCTTTTCAAGTTCTCTTATTGAAAAACATAAGAGGAATGAGATTCAAAAATACCTGTTTTCTGTGGTCACAAGAATCTCACCCCCACATACTGTGTCCTTAAGTCCCTTCTTGTCCTTCACCATCACTGCAGTTTCAGACTGATGATCTTAATCTTGAGCCCAAGAGGAAGAAACAGGCACTTGTTGAATCCCTTGTGTATCTCCAGACACAAGAAGCAACACTTCAAAAGGTCTTTTCTTGCATTTCTCCTTTGCTTTGTCTTGGACTAGATTTGCCCTTTGAACAGCTTGTAGGAAGGTAAATGATTTACAGATATTTTTTCCAGCTTCTGTAATCCTTTATAATTTTCTTAAAGAAATAAAAAATTAGAGAAGTTTCACCAATGAAAAACTATTCTAATTAATGCTGATATGGTACCTTTTACTCGGCTATTAAGTAACAACATTTCTGGAAGGTGTATAGGAAAAAGCATAGATGAGATTAAGATGCTCCACAAGCATCTTGGTCAGCCTTTCCAACTGAACCATAAAAGGAACTTCTGTCTGGGGTAATTCCTATTTTTGTTGTTTTATGCCCTGTCTTTACGATTTTTATATTTTTTGTTAAATTTATCTTTATTTTTATTAGAGGTTTATAGGGATGTCTCAAAACATATAAATGACAAAATAATGTCTTCAAAAACAGATGTATGACATGTTCCTGTTTCATAAACTCTTTTTCATTTTTATAGGCAATCATCACATCTCCTTTCTCACCTTAAACTGACAGGGTTGTTAACAATGTCCTGTTCAGGCACCTTTTCACTTTTTGCTGGTGCAGATTTTAAAGGTGCAGCTTTATTAGGCTTACAGAAGTTTCCAAATCTGGGTCATTATGGCTAAATGGGCTTGAAGATGCACTTGTGAGTAGTTCAGGCAGCATTTCCAAAGGGATGCGGTAAACAAATCGTAGGAGAAGAAATCTAATATGTAACTGAGACAAGAATCACAGAATTATTTGGTTTGAAAAGAACCTTCAAGATTATTTAGTTTCCACCCCCACTGCCATGAACAGGGACACCTTCCACTAGACCAGGTTCTCCAAGCACCATCCAACCTGGTCTTGGACACTTCCAGGTATGGGACATCCACAGCCTCTGTGAGCAGTGCAGGCTCATATCCAGCTTCTCATCCAAGAGCAGGCCAAATCCTTCTCTTATAAACTTCTGCTGCCACAATTTAAGACTGTATTCACAGTTTCAAATGCACATGAGGAAGGAGTACAGTTTCTGGGAAAGCTCCTGAAAATTGATTCTTTCAAGAAGTTGTAGCCCTACAACACACCAGATTTGATCCTGGGAGCTGTACCTCTGCCAAAGAAGCGCAGAGCAGTGGCCTTAACATGATGAAACATGATCCATTTTCTTGTCTTTTTGATGAGGATTAGCAAGAGGTTGAGAACACCACTTCCAATAACATTTCTGAAAAGCAATATCATGTTAAGGGGACTCCTTGCTCCTAGAGACAGACAACACAGGCCCACTTTCACATGGCCCAAGTTCTACCAGAATCTGATATTTTCCCTTTAAAGCAGTTTCAGAAGCCTAGGGCACACCTTTCTAGGTAAGGAAGCTTGTGTGATGAAAACATAAATCTTGGTGACTTTTCCCATTTATTCCTAGGATTTTGGGTTTATTCCAAGTTCAGTGATCTGAGATCCTTCTTGAGAAGTAGACAGAGCGCTTTATACCAAAAACCTCTGTAACTGTAGCAGCCAATGATCTTACAGGCTCTTTGAGATGAACTGCAACACAAGTGTGATAAACTATGTACACCTTAACATCCAGAAAACCTTTACTCATATCTTAATCCTTTCTGGAGCTCACTTGTCCATGTGTAAAATGGAGATCAGAGCACCCTTATGTAAATATTTTATATGGATGATGTCAGACTGTACAGAAACAGTGTGCACTCTGTTCCCAAGTTCCAATTCAACTGTAAAGAACATTCCCCAGTATCTTGCTTTCTTCATGTTCTTCTTGTGCTCAAAAAAGAAAACATTTGGTTAATACATTTACAGTACTACCACCACTACCATTACCACTACCACTACTACCACTACTACTACTACTACTACTACTTCTAAAGTAATTATGATGATGGATGACTATGATGATGATGAAAAATAATAAAAACAGCTATCTCCTAGCTATTAAGAGGTTATGATATTTCTTTTCTATCCTCTAGCCAGTGATTCAGTTGTCCAAACATAGATATGTGGCATAATTTCAAATTCCTTACTGATCCTGCCTGGCCACCACCACACTTACACCAGCCTGCCTGTTACAGAGGCCAGGAATGACGCAAGGCACCTCCAGTTATCCCAGGCAGCCATATTTTGACAACTGAATCACGATTCCCTTTTCTAGACAAGGCAAATATAGTTCCTCCACGGCAGTGTTGCTCTATAGATTTTCACTGTCCTTCTCTTGATCTTCATCTTTTATATGCAATGCCCTGTAAACAAGGTGAGCATATTAGAGTTATTGTCATCTGAGACTGGCATACAGTCATCCCATCAACCCAGCTCAGAAGAGAATATGATCTTTTTTGCTCCAGGATTACACCATTTGCCCCCATTCCAGTAAAATTTCAACTTTACTATTTCTGTTTTCTCACACTACTGTCTAGCAAGTTATTTCTCTGTTACGTGAATTCTATTTCCTTCTCAGAAACGTAGCAGATAGTACTGGTTTTTATTGGTATTGAAACACTCTTTGAATTGGAATTCAAACCATTTCACCAAATTTTTTGTGCAACCTTTCACTGTGGTCACCCCAGGACTCATAACCTCTTCATTTTCCTCTCGCAGCAGTTAAACCCATTGTTCAGATCAACACTGAAAAGGATAACACAAACTTATTTATTGGTGTCCTGCCAGTATTGCAAAGAACCTTCAACAGAGTCCATTGAGATATGTTGATCAACTGCTGAAAATTCAAGCCTGACTAAAATAGAGGAAAAGGAGCAGAGAGACATGAAACAAATTGCCTAAAAGTAAACAACAGAGCCTCTTGATGGAGAAGAGTATCTAAAATGAAACTTAAGCTGGAAATCAAAGTTCAGCTTTAGCACTGCACCAGCTGTCACTGCTTTGTTCTTTTATGATTCACTGCTGTGCTGCTGCTGAGAGGAAATTACTCAAAACAGGATTTTACAAAGAATAAAGTAGTGCTTAAAGGAAGCTCCAGAACAACTGGGCATCCTTT
>JAOXXN010000265.1:3390343-3415345 GCA_026770055.1 Myrmophylax atrothorax
AAGAATAAAGTAAAAAAGAAAATTAAAAAATCTCTGAATTCCTTTTCAAACTGATCTAAAAGTAGAGTAGAAGAGATGATCATCACAGGGCTATTCTGTAAACATGAAATTAGGATTTCACAAGGCAGACAAAATTACAATAAATATTAAGCAAAGATCACTAATTTGTATCCATCATAGTCTATGATTGCAAAGCTTAACACAGCAATCCAAATACAGTGGGTTGATTTTGGGTTTCTTTTCTGGTGTACTTTTTTCTCCCTTCTGTACACTGCTGAACCTTAAATGCTGTTCTGAGATGCATTATTTTGTTGGCAGTAAGTGCTGCCAGTGTTATTACAGAATCATAATATTTTGAAATTGAGAAGATCTATAAGATCAGCGAGTCCATTTTCCCTCCATGGAAAAGATATATTGTCCCAGGAGGGACATGTCTTACACTAAAATAAGGCTACCTATTGATTGCAGCAAGCACTGCCCCTTGCTGATACCTACCTGTTTCACAGCTTGCTTTTCCCCATCAAAGTCCTGCTGAATTCTCTCCTGAAAGCGTTTTATCCTGGTCTATGTGTGTTTAACCTCTGTCACACTGACTGCAGACAGCTCAGCAGGAAAATGAACCCAGACCACTGACATCTCCTACCATCCTTTCCTGGGGTAAATCATGAACAGGACCCAAGCGCACTGATTTTTTTTTTATTTTTTTTTTTTAAGGTTCGTTCCATCAAACTGTTGCCTATCTCATCCCACATGTGATGGTACTGGACACACAGAGTGTAGTCCTGCAGGACACATTCCACATTGCCCAGTAATTCTCCATGTAGTCAGATTTACCATCCACATGCAAACTGACTTTCCTTTGAATTTCTGTTCCTGCCAGGATGAATTTCTCACACTTTGGCAGTCAGTCTAGAGCTTTGAGAATGTACCAGTGCAGTGCAGATGCAGGAAAATCATTAGTCTGAGCAACATAGGCTGAGATAGTTCCTTCCACAGATTCAGACAACCCTTGGGTACAAAACTCTACCACTTTGGAGATAAAACTGGTGTGGAAACTCTACTGATTGTGCCTCGGAGCCAGCAGAAGTCAGACAGCCCACACAGGGTCGTTTGGTTAGGAAATTCTGTGAAAGATGAGATGTGTTAATTTAAATGTCTCAGCTTCATAGGCTGAACCTTGGAATCTGACATCTGGGTGAAATTAGGAGGAACAGCAGGGAGAAAGGGCAATCTGGTGGCTTCTGTGTAAAACCTGGGCCATGACCAGGAGTTATTGACAATGTACATTCACTCCCACTGTGAAATGGTCCTCAGGGACTCTGTTGTCAAAAGACAGATAAACATTAGTTACCAAATGGAGAATGATAGTAGGTGTTCTGCAATACTCCCAATTCTGTACTATGAATGCCAGTTAACTCAGAAATGCCTCTGAAGTTAATTAAAGAGGATCACAAAAGAAAATAAAAACTGCAGTCATAGAAACATTAGGGTTTGGGTTGGAATGGACTTTCAAGATCATCCATTTCTAACCCCCTGCCATGGGCAGGGACACCTTCCACTAGACCAGCTTGCTCTGAACCCCACCCAATCTGGCCTTGTGCACTTTGAGGGATGGGGTACCACTTTCTCTGGGCAACTCATGCCAGTGCCTCATCACCCTCACAGTAAAGAATTTTTTTCTAATATCTGATCTAAATCTGCCCTCTTTCAGTTTAAAGCCATTCCCCTTTGCCCTATCTGATTTATTTATTCTTCCAGAATGGCAGAAATTGGCTGATAGAAGTGACTTTAATAGAAATATATATCAAAAACAGGAAAAAAAGAAAATCTGACTTAAGTTTTCATGTGCCCTGTGCTAGAATCAGGTGCCAAAAGCTACTGCTGATAATTCTGATGGACAGAAAAGTTCCCTTTTCACAGAATCTCTAAATATGCTGAGTTGGAAGGGACCCACAAGGATCATCCAGTCCAATTCCCAAAGGTAGGAGATACAATATGTTTCAGAACAGAACTGTGGTGAAAGGTGATATATTGGAAAGATCTCACTTGATTTGTGAAAAAGGTGTTAAGGCCAGAAATCAGTCTAGTAGTGGGGTTTAACAATTGTTAGTAAGCAGTCAGTAATTATTTATTTTCTACTGTGACCTCTAGTTAACTCAGGTTTCAATGAGTTCCAGATCTCACTGCCTTCATTTCACACATTCAGCCATTCAGGCAAGTTATACTCCTTCATCATATCTGTGCACATTGCTGGTCCTCTGAAGATCCCCTGTCAGTTTGCTGTGCTCACCACTCAAATTAACAGAACTCCTGGGGGCTTCATTAAATCTTACTCCTTTTTGTCCCTAGCAGTAGTCAGCTGTTATTTTTTTTCTTATCACTCTAGCACCAAGAAATTAAAGGAAATATTATCAGGGAAAGGAAATAATAACTGTCAGTCTGCTCTACATTCTAGAGAGCTCTTTTGCACTCCAGAAACAAAGCATGTGCTGGCAGTTTGACAAGGTCTTTTCTTGGAGCTGAAAGGCAAAATAATCAAAAAGATCAATAGAAAGTGTAAAATGCATGGATTTTAGTGAATTGGAATTACTTTCTTGTGGTACAGCAGGCAGAGGCTGACTACAGACTCATACAAAGATTTAACTTTGGCTGTGGATGTGCTATGCAGAGGACTAGTCCTTGGAAATTAGGGGTGGCACAAGAGGATTAAGTGAAAGCTGATTTTGCATCCTTTGTACTCTGAAGAAGCCATTAAGCAAGAGGTGTCCACTGGCACAAGGTGTTAAACACAAAACCACTTCTCATGTTTCTCTGTGCAGGAGGTGTAGGAGACATTCCCATGGACCACTTCTCCTGCATTGAATTTCAAGCTCATCAAGGCATGGGCCTCATGAATCCGAGATCAAGTTTCTGGGACCATGGGGATGGCTGTTAATAAAAACAGATTAAACAACATTTTTCAATTAATAGGGATTTCAATGGTAAATGGAGTTTTAAGAGGACTAAAACCACTTGCCTGTGCAGTTAGAATCTGGGTATGATAGCAGATGAAAAAGAAAAGAATGAATGGATGTGGGGAAAAAAATCAAAACATTTTTATTGAATAAAACTTATGCAGAAAGGGGGCTAAGAATTCAAACAAGTCATTTTGCATCAAATACAATACTGCACATTGATCCAAAATGCATTTTTAACTTATTCTGGAAAAAAAATCTTTTTTCCCTTCTTTTTGCTTTTATATCTGCTTTATCTAACCACTAACCTGAGCTTTCTATCCTATTTTGAAACATGTTATTATAGTGACAGCTATTAACTGAAAGATTAGGCTGCCGTAGAAGTTATTTAAGCACAGTCTACATCCACTAAAGAGCTTTATTTGAGTGATGTAGGGAGAAGGACTATAAACGAGCAGCACCCTAAGTAGAAGTGATGTTCTGCACCCTTGTACTTTCTCCACATCCATGATTACCTGGTCCTTTATTTTTATGCTGGGCACCAATCTCTCTCTTTGGAAGTACTTTACCAGAATAATTGCTACTAATTTCTTCATTGACAAACTCAAGAATAGTCCTTTTACTGGAGCAGAAACTCAGATTAGTCGTGGCTGTCAACGCTATCTTTCTTTGTTTCTGAATATTTTACTAGAGTTTTACTGCAGGTTTACAAATATTCTTTAACTTTCCTTCATTTCTTGTCTGCAAACTCTGTGCAGAAATATTATCCTTAAAGAACAAACAATGCAGGACACAACAGCAGCAGAGTATAAAGGAAATATTCAGCTGGCTGACTAATGGAAGGAGAAATCAATTATATGGACATTCTTCAAAATCTTTATGTTGTTGTGTTTTGTTGTTGTGTTTTGTTTGGGTTTTTTTGTCCTTGGGAAAATCTTATGTAACATTGCTATTAAAGTACAGCAGCTCAACTGAAAATAATATTGACTGGTATATTGTAAACTCTTCTGGGCTGGCACCACATTTTTCTTTCTGTTCAAGAAACTTAATTGTTATTGGGACCCCCGGATAGTGCTTTTAGAAGTGTACCCTTGTAAGACAGTAAGGAATTTGAACAGTAAGTTCTGAATATGGCAGGAAATAATGGTAAATGACTGCAAATTGTAATGTTTTCATATGACAGTGGGGATGCAAAATGAGAATAAGATTGGTGGAGATCTGGAAGAACTGCAATGATAAGCTTTTCTTTTCCCTCAGAGTTTTAAATTTCTTCCCAGCAGCCTGGTTGTTGAACCCTGTTCCTATAAACACAAACTCAACACTAAAATCATAATGTACCATGGAGGCAACAAAATGTCAAAATTCTATTGTGGTAATTCTCAAGACACTTATTGTATGCCCTTTTTCTTTTTTATTTATTCAATTAATTTTTTGAAATCCTGAAATTGCTCAGAGCCAGTCTGAATTTTCCTACTTAATTTTGTCTTAAAAAAAAAAAAAAAAGCAATCTGAGTTGTCAAAATCCCCGTAAAATTCCTAAATTCTAAACAAACTACCTTCAAAAGTATGGTGCTTAGGCACAAAGCTGAAACAGTGCTTTTCAGCCTCATCAAAATGGATTTGTTTTTCCCATAACATTTGGATTTTTGTTTCACTAAATCACCATTTATAATTTAATATTTTATTATGAGTAATAGAAAACAAAAATAATGTTCCCATGGTTTTTCAGTTGGAGTATCATGTACACATTTGAACATTTAACCTCAAGAAGGAAATCTACAGGAGCTATTCAGATGAAAAAGAGCAAAAGTAATATTCTAGAAAAAAGAGCATGTGAGGGTACACTGAAGAAACAGAATGCATTTAGGTTGGTGTCTTTGGATATGTGAAAGATTGCCGAAAAGGGAAAGAGAACACAATGGTTTTTTGGTTTGATTTTTTTTTAATGGGTAGTCCATTATAGACATGCAAAAAAAGAAGAACAAAGTTTGCAATAAGGGAAGAAGGATTCAGGTCAAATGTGAAGAAAAAAATAATCTTAGAAAGGCTATCATTGGAATAGATTGTTTGGACAGGTGTGGAATGTCAGGTGCAGGTTGCTTTAAAAATTTGGTCAGAAAAACATAATGTGAGAAATGACAGACGACTCTAAACTTCCATTTGAACTAAGGAATTAAAAAGACTTATCCTAGACCTTTCTTTGCTCTTTTTCTATGATTTTTGCATTGTTTCTTTCTTAATATAATGCATGTGTGACAATGACCATTCATCACAAGCCTTTGCAGTTCTTTTGATTTTAAATGGAATCAAGGTTCAATTTTGAACCTCTTCTAGTGGTGTTGTTAGGGATCTAAAGACAGAAAGAAGGGTCAAAGGGTTACACACAGCTAAATAAATGAGGGTTTCCTGAGGAGACTTTCTTACCAGCAAGACAATTAAAAGTCACTGCACGGAAGGTTTCAGCAACCCTTGTTATTCATTAATAGTAAAAGAGAATATTTATCCTGTGCAAAGATGGTTAAAAGGTCATGCAATAACACTACTGGGAAAAATAATTTTATGTATTTATAAATATATCACATTTCATCGCAAAAGGAATCTCTCTGCAATCGTAACAATTAGCAAATGCTTTGACTGTGTTCCATAATATATTGGTTCCCTTAGATCAGTATATCATCCCTGAACCTTCACATTGAATTACCAAGGGAATAAGTGTAGCACGTTCAGAAACATTTATATCAATTGTTCTCCAGAGCCCAAACATTCATTTATTCAGCAAATAAAGTCAGTGCTAATTGTTCCACAAAACAGACATTCTGAAGTTGGATTGCAGCCAGAGCATCGGTGTTTGCCCTGGGTTGCTCTGTTGCAAACTGGTGCACTCCTCTGCCTGGATTCAAATATCAGTGGTGCTGCTTCATCTTCCTCTTCATCACTTGGTTTCCACTGGGGCCTGGCACTGGGCCCTTCACTACAGGAAAGACATTGAGGAGCTGGAATGTGTCCTGAGAAGGGCAACGGAGCTGGAGAAGGGTCTGGAGCACAAGTCTGATGAGGAGCAGCTGAAGGAGCTGGGGAGGGGCTTAGCCTGGAGAAAAGGAGGCTCAGGGAGGACCTTATCACTCTCTAAAACTCTCTCACAGGAGCACGCAGCCAGGAGGGGGTCAAGCTCTTCTTCCATGTAAGAAGTGACAGAACAAGAGGAACTGGCCTAAAGTTATACTAAGGGAGATTTAGATTGGATACAAGGAAAAATTTCTTCACAGCATTGGAACAGGCTGACAAAGTGATGGAATGACAATCCCTGGAAGTGGTCAAGATATGAGTAGATGTGACTCTTGGAGACATGGTTTAGAGGTGACCTTGTCAGTGCTGGGTTAATGGTTGGACTCAATGTTCTTAAAGGTCTCTTCCAGCCTTAATGATTCTGTGATTTAGCAAAAAAATGGGAAATGCTCTCACAGTTTGAATAAACACAGAATTAATATTATCGATACTCTTTTATATTGTGTCACACTTTCTTTGGAGTAGACAGAAAGTCACAAGGAGACTTGTAAAGATGTCACTATTACTTCTGCAGGGCGAGAGCTCATGGATGGGCAAAACAGGGATAGTGTGCAAACATTACACAAATTAGGGTATGCACATTGACCTTAAACTGTCACTGTGTGCCCATAGTTGATTTTAATGTGTCTCAGTCTTTCACAGTTTGCTAAGTAGAAGTGGAGCAGTAAAACTAGACTCATGGCCAATTATTCTTCATATTGTGGTAGAAGAAAGTGACCCTCATTAAGTAGAAGACTCCAGTGAGATGGGGGGGTTCCAGGCACAGAACAGATTCCCACTGCCCTCAAACATGAAGAAATGCTGGTATGAAACAACAGATGCTTTATAAATACATTGGATAATTTTATTTTGCTATTTGAAGTGAGCGGGAGACGGTTCCTTTATTTTGTCATCTGGAAATCAGAAAAAATAAACCCCAGCATCTATTTCATGTTTTATGTATCAAATAAACATTGAAATTCACAATTATTGCAGTGACTGAGGTCAGTTGGCTTGTTCAACCTGGAGAAGTCTGAGGGCAGAGCTCACTGTGATCTGCAGCTTCCTCACAAGGGAAGAGGGGCAGGACCTGATCTCCCACAGGGGAGGTTTAGGCTGGATATTAAGAAAATGGTCTTCACCCAGAAGGTGGCTGGGCACTGGAACAGGCTCTCCAGGGAAGTGGTCACAGCACCAACTCTGCCAGAGTTCCAGAAGCATTTGAACAATGCTCCCAGGCACATGGTGAGATTCTTGGGGTTGTCCTGTGCAGTGCCAGGAGTTGGACTTTGCTGATCCCCATGGGTCTCTTCCAATTCAGGATAATTATGATTCTGTGAAATATGACTAAATTATATTTGTGTTTTATTGGAAATAACTTTGAAATACTTTTGCTTGTCTTCATGCCCAAGAATGTGTTTCATTTACCTATTATAAAATTAACATTAGGAAAATTGTGTCTTTTCCAATATGTTCATCATATGGAAAAGAAACAGTTTACTTGGCTCACTTTTACCAGCACTCATTAATTAATTCTCATAACACTCCTGTAAGTATCAGCATCTGTTAAAGATTATCAAACATAGACAGAGGAATCCTTTGTGGTTTTCTTTTGCATATTTGTTTTTCCTCAAAGACACTTGAGAGTTATCAAGTTTCTTTAATGCTTGGACACTAGATATTCTGTCCAGATTTTTACTATGTTTAATGTTTGAACTCTAAGGAAGGGTATTTTTTCTTTCAGTCTTTGAAATATAGACCACCATGATAACAAAAACTCTGAAAAATTTAAGTCTGTGTATAAACCTTTCTCTTCTTGCACTGTGTAGTGATTCTGGTTTGCAACCTGAGGTGGGAATGTCAACCACACACTTCAGTCTTCACAAAGGGCTCCAAAAACTTGCTGTTTACTTTAGTTACACATAGACCTATCCAAAATTAGATAAGGCAAAACACAACAACAAAAAAAAAAACCTTAAAGCTTTTCTTCCAGGCTCATTTTCTTCTGATCTTTCCTTGAACTTTCATCAAGAATTCTATTGTTCTTCTGCTCATGGTACTTTTTTTCTAATTTTGAGGATGAATTGAAGTCATATTATGCCATCCTTAAATGTTTTTTTACTTCCTGAGCTGGTCAAGAATAAAAAAAAAAAAAAAAAAAAAAATCCCCAGATTCTTTTGTCATTTTGTTTTTCTTTTCTGTTTTTTTTTTTAACTCTGAGCATAATGCTCTGCTTTTATTAATAAATAATAAGCATCTATTATGTTATTTTGTTATGTCATTTTTAAGAGCAAAGAAATAGCAGAAAACAGATTTAGTTATATATTAAAAATTAGATATATCTTCAGAGTTTCGCTCTTTTCCAAAAAGGGACATTCAGGTGATTTTGATCCTTAGTTTAATCCTGTTCATAGGTAACTTTCTGAGATCTAACCCTTTTTCTCCTCCATGTGACCATGATGAAGCATCAGGATACATCGTTCCAAAAATGAAACTGAAATTCCTAAACACTCTGTAAGTTTATCATAGACTTACTTTATGCAGCTTGGTAGCACAAGGAGGTTAAAGCTGGAAACAAAACTGAGTTCCAGCTGTGAAACTCATATGGCTGTGTTTTCTTTATACCACACCTTTAAACCTCTAAGACCTTCCTGTCGAGAAAAATAAGTACTCTCAGAGACAGGTACAACACAGGTCCTTTAAAGGACACCTTCACTTTGTTCTTCTGTTGTTTTGTACTAAAATTATTCCAAGTGAAGGTAACCCAATGAAACTCTGCTTTTTGCATAAAACAATAAAGCCCTTCCCAGTGCTTTAACCATGCAGAGCTGGGGATATTTACAGCTTTTCTGACCAGCAGAAGTTTGCATTTAGTTTAAAGATGCAGAGAAGCTTTAAATTTCCACTGAAACAGTGTGAGGAGATGTAAAGCAGCTGTGCTCCCCAAAGCTGCAAACGGGCTTTTAGACTATCTGTTGCTGAATTCCAACAGTCCCACTTTTACCACAGTCGCAAAACTCGTAACATTTCTAAATTCACATTTTTGACTTTCCCATCACCTGAGATCACCATCTGCTGTTTATCTCAAATATATTCAACTTTCTACAGCGTAGTTCTTTGGGATGTTCTCAAATTCCATTTTGGTTGGACTTTGTTTTTCACTTTGTTTTATTTTGGGCTTATTTATTGAGTGATGAAACTGTGCATAGTACGAGACACACATGGGTTCTGCTGTACTTTTCCTTTCTGTTGCAAACTCTCAGTGCATTTTAAACAAAAAGGTCATTCTTTGTTTGAGCTGCTGGTCACAATCCTTATTAGCACCCATGAAGGGATGGTTCATGGGGATTAATTCACTTTTGAAATGCTTATTCTTGATTTTTGATACAGCCAGTGCACAACCAAGGATCAAGATACCTTGAGCAGTTATTATGTATTTCCTGAGGAAAATACTGACTTGCCAAGCAGAATACATTGGGGTGCATTTTCCTAGGGGATTGTGACTTTTTGGCAATGATGGGGGTTTCGGTGCAAGTTTTCTTCTTCAAATTGACGAAGAAATGTGTTCATTTCACAAAAAGTCTTGTTGAGAAGCCTCTCCAAGCTCTGTGTGGAAGTCGAGTAGGAGTGGACACTGATTATGGCATACTTCAAATCAGAGTTAAATGCTGGTGACTGCTTTTCTCCTGAGGTATTTTGATATGGACCCTTCTCAATCTATTCTTTTAGTGATAGCTCAATTTAATTCTTAAAGAAGGATGAGACACATCTAGCCCAGCTATATTTTCTAAAATCCAGCTGTCTAACCACAGTAATCAAGGCTTCAGTTACAGTCAATGGAAAGGAATAGCTGGATAGGGTGGGTGCCTGTCTTTTAGAATGACACAAATCTTTGACACTGCCTCTCCTATGGCTTTACAGGAAACTTGGACCACTTGCTTGACAGAACAACTGGACTTTAGATTGATGGACTTAAAAAAAGAGAACTTAAAGTAAGGGGGGATAAGTCACTGGCGATGTGCTCTTAAGGTCAATATTTGGGCCAAAAGTCTTTATACTCTTCACTTATGACCTGGATGATGGGCAAGAGGGCATCTTCAGCCAGCTTGCAAATGATGCAATCCTGGGAGGAGGAACTGACAGGTAAGATTAATATATTATCTTTTAAAGTGACCATGATAGGCTGTAAAAATGGGTCATTAGGAAAGTCATGAAGTTCAGCAAAGGGAAATGCAACATCCAGTAAACAGGGAGGAACAACCTCATCCCCCAGATACAGCTTGCTGTGTGGAAATGCCCAGTCTGGGGATTGGGAACTGGGGTAGAGCAAAGAAGGTGGAACCAGACTCTTCTCAGTGGTGCCCACAGACAGGCCATGAAATAATGGGCATAAACTGGAATACAAAAAGCTCCACTTATATAAGAAAAAAAAAACAAAACATTTTTTTACTGGACTAACATCGGAACAGGTTGCCCAGAGAAGTTGTGACATTTCTGTCCCCAGAAATATTCAAAACCCAACTGGACATGGCTCTGAGCAACCCACTATAGCTGACTACACTCAAGGTGGGAAGGCTGGAGTTTCTGCTCTTCAATGGCCTTTCCAAACACTACAGTGCCATGATTCCTTGAAGATCCAGTGACTTGGTTACTTCTTGATATTTTTAACCTGCATCTTGCAAACCTTAATTAAAATCTACTCTCTTCCTGTCTTTCTAAAAACACTCTAAAGCTCTGAATTTCTGGATGCAGAAAAAGAAAAACAGAAGCTACAACCTCAGCTTTCTGTAAGACAAGAAATGACATTGTAAAAACAATCACAGTCTGGAGTTCTCACTGAAAGACACTACTTGGAGCCTGCTGTTGTACTGGCTCTAGAGAAATGCTGATCTTCACTGAGCAGCCCTAACAAGTATTTACTGCAGTTTGGGATGACCCAGTGTACCCTAGACAGTCATACAGGGCTGGGGAAGTCAAGAGTCTTGCTTAGCAGGTAAAGCTTAGATGATGCCATGTTTATGCAAAGGCAGTGTAGGCTCCTGGTTCTTTCATTTGAGAAGGAATTGGTAGAAAAAATAGTCTGCTACTGAATGACACTTGCAGCAGTACTGCTTAAAAATGTTGCCATCTTTTAAAATGCACTGATTAGCACAAATATTTCAGTTGGCTTTATTAGATTTGTGTGTTTCTTGTGTAGTGAATGCATACAGAGTGCAAAAAATGTGAGTTTGAACTCTTTCTTAGATGATTCTTCCAGGATGAAATAGAGATCTTCCCAGCTTAATTCCTGTAGTGGTGGTTTCTTTGATAAAACATTTTTTTAAGTTCAATGAACAGAGACTTCAGCCAACACCTAAAGTGTGAATTTCTGAAAATCTTGCTTTAAATTGCATGCAGAATCAATGACAACACCAAGGCTTCAGGTTTGGAGCTGGAAGGATTGTCTATTGTTTAGAGCATAAGCCTGGAAATGAGGGGACCCCGGTTTAGCTTCTTTCCCTGTCACAGGTGTTTTATGTCATCCTAGATAAGTCATTTTGCCTTTCTGTGCCTCTTACTCCCAGTTGTCAAATAACTCTTCCCTCTTTACCTCTGTGGGATATCATAAAGCATGTGAAGCATCCAGATTTTATAGTATTAGTTGCCATAAATATATCTTAGCCTGTCAATTTTACACTGGTGAGGGTACATTTTGTTAGAGAATCCAACAGACTTATTTTGTCATTATATTGCCTAAGTGAACACAGTCAGCTCACAGTTTTGCAGAAATACAGATTGGGGTTTTGTGGAGTTTTGCTTTATTTTTAATCTTTGTTTTATCATAGGGGTTGGAGGGGCAGAGCAGAGTAACTTATAGCAAAATTAGGAGAGGATGTGGGGAGGCAACCTAACTGGACATACCTTAATGTGTTTTGGATGGCCCAAGGTACCAGTAGTTAGGTTATTGAATCAGAACCTTGTTATTGTATGTCTACAACTTCTCTGAAATAAATTCAAAATACACCCATAGAGCACATGTTGGATGTTTATTCCTATCTGCCCTTAATTACAAAGAGTGGTCCCTCTCAGAGCATCAGTTATGATGCTCATTTCTCATTTCTGGTGTATCTCATATTTGGGCTTGTACTGATCTTCTGCACAATAATTAACATTATGCAGAACTATCAGAAAATATGAGGGATGGAATTTACATGACATTAAATGTCTTAGGCATCTAATAACCCAATTAGAATTAGGGGCCTAAACACCTTTGTGATTTTGTCTCTCGTTACTCCAGTATTAGGAGTACACTTTAGAAGAAGAAGAAATGAGGAAAGAAGTAATAACTTTGTCAAGGTTATAACTTGCACCAGCCAAAACAAACAGAAAAAAATCCAATTTCAAATAAACTCCAGTGGAGATTTCTAGCCTAATTGGCTCATGATAATGGATGAGTGGTTCTTCCCTAATTGGTAGTTTGGAGTGGAAGTACGAGCTTTTTGTTCTCTGATCGCCTTGGACATTGCCAGAGTAATGTTTCAATTGATAGTCTGACACTTCACTCCCATTTTTTCCCTCATACTACAATTTCAGAGTCAGTTAAGTCATCTGATGATGCTGTTTAATTCTCTTATAAATAACAGGTTTGCACAATGGGAGAACTGCTGCTAAGAAATTATAGCCCAACAGAACAATTTGGGCATTACTTTGGATGACACATGCACATCTATTATTTCAAAATTATTATCGTGGTGTTTTCATATAATCTTTGATTAAATTGAATAGTTATCTTCAGAAGAACTACAGTAACTATAACCCAGTCCAGTACAAACTGATTTACTATTGGCAGTGTGTGACCCTCTGTAGTTCTGTTTCACCTCCTCTGTTTTTTATTCAGAGTAACAAAAAAGCAAACATACACAAAAGAAATTAAATTGGTTTTCAAGCAGTAAAACATTTGTATAGCAAAATCACATTTTTGCAAATACCACAGTTAACTCTGTTTGTGTTAAGAGATCAGTACAAATACCTCAAAACATCTAAGTTAGATGGAACAAATAACCTCTACCCATAACCTGACATGTATTTCTCTTCCTCTACCTCAAAGGTACATTTTCCCACTGATGACTTTTGCAGGGTTTCTTGTATCTCCTTTGAAACATGAATTGCCTTGGAGATACTTTTCTATGGTAGAAAAATTACTGGCCTAATGTTAAATCTGCAATGCATGCATAATGAATGGTATCAGTTTTCCATTCAAAGGTCTTTAGAAACTCTATGGGATAAGGGCTTATCTCACCTGCAAACCATTGTGAATTTTCTCTGAAAACTTATCAGCCAGTCTTCTCATTTTGGTCTGTCTGTCACTGTCTTTAGCAGTTGGGATACACAATAGTCTGAAACTGAACTTGGCTTGCCCTGATTTTGTATGTCTGTATTTTGCCATGTGTGACTAGTAATTTGGGAGAGGAAGTGACCTATATGGACACAACAGATTGTACTAAATGCCATTGTGACACCTTAGGGCAGCTAAGACATTCATATATGGCCAGTAAATATGACGCTGGACCCAGCAGAGATCAGTGGCCTTCTGGAGCAGCATCAGGAGACCACATGGATACCCTGAGATATCTCAAATGGAACTAGGCGTCCTGTGAAAGTAACTGAATTGCTTCCAGGGAATGATTCTTTTGTTAAATTGTGGATGTATACACTGAGGTGAAATAAATCTTATCTTAGATCTTTATCAACTGTTAAAGAAAGATAATTAACTTCTTACTGAGATTGAAATGGTAACAGTATGCTTCAGTCTACAGATGAGATATCTACAGGTAGATGCATATAAATTAGGCTTTCACAAGTGATTAATGTGTCTAAACTCTCTGTATGAGAGTTTGACTCTTTAGTCAATGAAAATCTGAGGCCATGTTCAGTTCCCTCAAAAGCATCTAGTTCTTTTTCAGAGGAGCAAGAATTTCCCACTAGTCCTCCCACTAGCAGGTAGGACAGGTCAGTAACACTTTAGAGTTCAAAGGCAGACAAAATGTTTTTCCTTTATGCTGACCCACGAGATTTTGGATATCTGAGAGGCAGGATGCATCACAGAATAATTTGGTTAGAAGGGATCTCTAGAGGCATTGGGTCCAACCTGCTGCTTAAAGCATCAGCCTGCAGATGTCTACAAGCTCCATGCACAGTGGAGATACGTGGAAAGGGCTAGTGAACAGCATCAAAATCACTTGTCATATGCCTTTTGGGGTGCTTTAACTGGACAGCTCCTGACAGATAAGCTGTAGCTAGTCTCCTTGACTTATTTAAGCTCAAGTTCTTTCTTCTGTCACTTTAAAGCAAAGTTCTTCCAAACTTAAATGGACTCCTTTTGCCACCTTTCTGATTTCAATAGGAGGTAGCCATTCCCTAGAGTGACAAATTTTACAGAAGAGAATATATTTTAATTTACAATGGGATCATTTTAGATGGTGGTAGCATACAGTTACAACAGAATAAATTAAGGAGAAACAATAGATTTGCCCCACACACTTCAATATACAAAGAAAGATGGACAAGTTTAGGAGCAGCAGGTGCTTCATTGCCTGCGTGAAAATGCACTGAAGAGGGCCTGGGTGAATCAGGAAGATTATTTGTTAATGTTTAGTTTTCTGTAGGGTTTTCACATTTAGATACAAAAGCTTTTCATTCATTCTGCAAAACATAATGCAAAACAAAAGTTTAGAATTTTTATAAACAAGTGGATAAAATTTTAGGTACAGACTGATGCAACTGCAGCTCCTTGTCTCTTTTCATGTACTGATTCTCATCAGGATTTCCTAAATTCTGTTGTAATCTCCAGCAGTGACATCTCTGAGTGAACACTTGTACCCAATAACCTGTGTTGAAATTATTCTTCAAAAGGCAGAATGTTAATATTTTAATTAAAATTGTTTATAGTGACAAATGGGGTGGGGTTTTTTTGAACTGACCATTTCATATGGCTGTACTTATTCCTGTGAAACATAAATATTTAACTGAAGGATATTATAGATTTATATATGTAGATAAAAGATTTTGGCTTGAGAGGAAAAGTTTTTGATCTTCAGCACAAAAAAGTTGTGCTTCATTTTAAAAAATAAAATGGATAAAAGGAATTATTCTGAGGAAAACCCCAAACATTTTCTGACCACGCCTATTCATAGAAACTGTTTTTCTTATTTGAAATATACATGGAAATTCTCAGATGCAAAATGCAGAGGGTTTTTTTGTTCATAAGAAATTTCAGGAGACAAATGGCTTCTTTGCATTTCACCAATGCGAAGCTGATCAGAACTGTGTACTTGGAAATGTAGCACTATCTGCAGAGACTAGGTGCAAAACTATTTGAAACTGCTCATTTCTTTTTCTGGCTTAGCAAAGCCTCTGATCATCCTGTAGCTATAGCAACATAACCATAAGCTGCTCAATTTTAGACACTTTTTGTGCATTGTCTATTTTTTCCAGAATATAAAAAGATAATGAGAGAGAGGCACTCTGCTTTGTTTGCCTTGTTAAGCTATATTTAAATTATAAGTGATAAACAGAATGAATTAAAAAGTCTCTTGTCTCTACATGCTTTTAATGTTAATTTTATTTACCTGAAGACTTAGAGGAGGTGATCCATTTTCTGTGTGTAGGCACATCATTCCATTTGAGAAGCCCTAGGGGCTCCCACCTGGTATCCAACTGCCACAGCACAGGAGTACCTGTTTGGGAGCTTGTAGATGGCTTAGGTGGAACTAGACACTTATACCTGGGTAGCTGAATTGCACCAAGGACAGCCCATATATGTTTCCTGCCATCAAGATGACTGGATATTTCCTTAGTTTTAAACATCTAGGTAATGGTAAGATGCAGTCTCCCGGAAGATACTGAACAGGACTATATCAGGCCTCTAAAATACAAGGGAAATTTTTATCCACCAAACTCTCTTCTCTTGGATTCTTCTTGAAATATTGCAATCCAAAAAAATTAATTGGAATTTTGGGATTTGTCTGCAGGTTGAGGTTTAACTCAGATGCCTGTACACAGGTTTCTTATGTAGTTTAAAGGTTTGTTGATTTTTTTCCAAGCTGGAGAAATGCAGGTTTCTTATAAGGCTTGTGTCCTGTTAGTTGATTCTATAAGGACGTCACAGACAGCACAGAGCAACATGCAGTTCTGCAGAGGTAAATCAGCTGTCATATGTTGAATCTTGTAGGTCCCTTCCAACTCAGGATGTTCTCTGATTCTCCAATTTTATGATAATTAAGAACTAATCAAAACCAGAGCCAACATCTAGATTCACATATATTAGTATATGACTCTCAGCCTGACCAGCTTCAGTGTGCAGAACTGAAAACTAAGACTAAAACTATTTAGGCATCCTAGGGTATTGCTTTATGGAGACAGAAGTGAAAAATAAAACAAGATAATAAGGAGGTATTCTTCAGAGCAGCAGAAGGAAAAGTAGCATAACCTCTGACATTTTGAACACCATAAAATATTTGGAAATTGAGTCCAGCAGTGACCATTTGTGTGCACAGCTACTAGCTAGAGAGATTTTACTTGTTCTTCTAATCCTGTGAAAGAGATGTAAATGGCATGCAAAAAGATAGAACATGAGAAAAATGCCTACAATTAATACTACAGTTTAAAAAGCAAAGTGAAACATTTAGCAACTATCACACAGCTCATAACATTTCTAGTGCTGGCAAGAGAAATCAAACATTTTAGGAGTGTCAAGTCAAATTCTTTGGTGTTACAAGTCTCAGACTCACAGACAGGCCCAGTAAAAGACCTACGTCCTTCCAAATACAGAAGTGTGAACTGTGATTATTATCTGACCGCTCAAGATGCAAAGAGTCAATCAGCACATGTACAGCCTGTCTGTTCACAGTTCATTTCTGGACTTTCTCTGTAGTCATTGGAAAGACATAGAAAAGCTCAGAGAGCAATTCTCTGCAGTTGATCCAGATTTCTAAGAATAGATTGAATCATGAGCTATTAATTTTTGTTTATCTCCATATTTATAGAGGACAGAGGGATCAGAGCAGAGCAGATGCCTACCCTCAGCCACACAGAGCACTTCTGAAAAAAACTCCATTTTGCAGCATGTTTCCATATTGAGTTGAATCAGCTCCTCCAGATAAAGTGCATGAAAAGATGAAAAGCTCCTCCCCCTGCCTTTATCTTTTACTTCCACATATTTTTTCTGTTCATACACACACATAAAAAGCTTCCTCCAGCACCTCCTAGTTCTTAACTTACAAATAACAACACATCATCATGATATTATTTTTTGTCTATGAGCATAAAAATGGGATTGCTCATATGAATGAACACAAATTCTTGCAATACCAGGGTTTAACTATGCAAACATCCCTTTGGTCAAAGTTTCTCTAACTCCCTTTGTTTTGTCCTTCCTGTACTACTTAAATTAATGACTGATATCCAGATGGAGAGGGAGGAAAAACCACTTATGTTCCAGATCTCCTGAAGTAATTTCTTAAGTGACTTAATGACAAATCTACACCTGTAAAAAGTCAATGATTATAAACAAACAGTAAATAATAGTATTTCAGTCACCCAAGGGTGAAATACATTAGCATTGTATCAGATCACATACACACTCATAAAATTGAGTGCTTGCTCAAAGGCAATTATCAGGACAGTCTAAAATCAGCATTTCTAACAAGTATTACACATAATGTGATAAATAGCTATGGGCACTGGCAGTTAAATTCCTCCCATTTTCAATGTTCTTGGTGTTATTATCATGGTTACCAAAAGGCATAAACACAGCTTTACTTTCTCGCCCAGCCTCAGATCTCCCAAATCATCATAACCCAATTGCCAGTCACCAAAACAGTTACTTACATGCCTTCTCCCAATTCCCACCTCCACAACCTTTGAGGATGCAGATTTCTTTCCTCGCAGACAGACAGATGAAAATATTAACTAGAAATGTTTCCTTAGGGCAGGAAATCCTTACTTAAAGTTCATATGGTTTAATTTTCTTCCTATATTTTCTCTGTCATGTTGATGAGAGTTACAGATCCATCCTCAGATAACTCTGTGTTCTTACTTCAGAACATGGTCTCTTTTTTCCCTTTCCAAGGAACTCCAATCCTGAGGATAATAAGAGAAAGAACTTTTTATATGAAAGTTCTTACATGAAAGAGAAAAAACTTTGAATAAACTGCTAAAGTCATACAACAATACTTTCTGGAAGAGCTGAGATTTTTGGTCCAGAAGTAATGATATCCAGAATGCCATATTCATTGAATCACATAATGGTTTGGATTGGAAGGGACCTTAAAGATCACCCAGTTCCAACCCCCTGCTATTGGCAGGGACACTTCCACTAGATCAGGTTGCTCCAAGTCCCATCCAACCTGGTCTTGAACACTTCTTGAGAAGGGGCATCCACAGCTTATTTGGGCAGCCTGTTCCAGTGTCTCACACTCTCATAGTGAAGAATTCCTTCCTAATATCTAATCCACATTTACCCTTTTTCAGTTTAAGGCTGGTCTTCTCATCTTGCTAGAGCAGTTACCAACAGTGAGTAGGAAAAAAATATATGCCCATTTAGTGATATTGATTTTGCTAATAATCTTGTTTCAATACGTTAGTGCTTTTTCTATAAGCTACTTGAACACATTTGAAAAGTTTGGCTAATGACATGTGAAATCATATATACAGTGAAAACTATTACACCCTATGAAATGTGTCCTCGTGGTGTTATTAGGAAGCCTTGCTTCATTACAAATATAATGTAATCATCATGGCTGATGGAGTTTAAGCAAGAATTCACTGCAGTTTGTTTTGGTTCAGTAAAGACAGCTATGTCAAAGGTTTTGTATTTATCTGGAAACGTTTAAACTCAAGGAGAGAGTCTAAGGGTAGCCAGCATTCATTCAATATTATTTTCTTTAACAAGCACACCAGTGATTTAACAAATTCACCAATGATTCTGAAAACAGCACACAATGTGAAAAACTGAATATAAATACTTTAGGATTCAATCCAGAGACCTTTTAGTTCAAATTGCCTTTCAAACCGCTGCTGTACCATGTTTATGCAGTATAAACAAGCTATGAAATTACAATTTAGATTAGTCTAGATTCATTCCTCTCTATACATGAAGTAGAAGTGCAGAAAAGTTCCAGCCCTTGATTTTAGGTGTACAATTCAAGTCAGGTTTTGGATGTAAACATCATCTATATTTCAGATGGGAATTGTGTCTGTCTATTCTTTCTTTAACATTAATTTTCATTGGTTGCTTCTGGTGTTTTGTGCTTCCCTCCCCTGCCAAAGAATGACAGCAATTAAACCAGCACTGAGGGAAACTAAACTGATAGTGCGTTTCCTATGTTAGGAATTGATTTAAGACTCCACTGTGAAGGAAAAGATGACTGCTGTGGAACTTACCCTGGGCATTATCTCCTAGATACATTACCAAATTTACACTTCATTTTACAATATAGATTTACTGACAGTTAGACTCTATTGTTGTACATGGGGCATTACTGACTATTAGTGTGCCACTTCTTTAATTACATTGAGTTATGGCGTATAAAGGAAAAGCTACAGTGAAAGCTTCGATAATTTTGCTTAAATTACCATCATTATGGAGTAAAACTGACTCCATTTCTTAAGAAGAAACCAGATGTTGATGTAGCACCCCTTGTCAGAAACCAGCTTTAATCACTTGCATAGACTATTATCATAGTGGAGATGGATAGGAAGGGTTTTCATATATTTCAATGTACTCAAATTTGCCTTCAGCTTCTGTTGTGACTCCTCTGGCAAAACAGGTTCTTTAAGCAGGGATAAAACATTCCTTATATTCTTGTTAGATATGATCATATGCTTCACTCCTAGTATAAATGAGTGGAAGTTGGTTTATTTGATGGATATTTGACTTTCTTTTTTTAATTAAGAAAAAAGATATAAAACATCGAAGTGATTCTTTAGTCCTCCCATTCAAGGTCTTCCTCACAGCAACTCTGAAGTATGTTGCCTCTATATTTAAATTAAATTTAGAGTACAAGGAGTTGTTTTCTCTGAGGTCACCTGGAAATCTATGGGATCTATCACTACAGAAGGCCATTGAGATGAATCCCTTGAATTATTATAAAATTAAATTCATTGAGATTGATGTAAATAAGATAGCTAACAATTGATCAGGCTTTCAGCTTGTTTCTGACTGCTGCTAGTCGGTGACTCTGATATGATGTCAACAGATCATCTTGCTTATCACTGATGAGGTTAACCAGGGGTTTATATGAAAAAATGCCAGTACCATTAACCTTCACATGTTTACTTCTTTTTTTCTTTTATATTAGTCAGTAACAATGTCCTTGTCTACACATAAAAGAAAATAGAAGAAAAAAAAAAGAAGCCAAAACAAAACAGCAAAAAACAAACTCAAAACTCAGCAGAGCAGAAATAAGTCATTATTTAAGAGTCAGGGCACAGAGCTCTGCAATTTTTGAGTGATTTTCAAGGACTGTCCCAGACTTAATGCATTAAAGTCCTCCTTGCTAAAGGCCATGATAAATAAAATTACAAAGTCCAGAACAAGAACAAATAGTTAAAGTGTGAATAAGAAATAGCAGTTTCTGGACTGTGAGCATATCAAGAAGAAATACCTGCAAACTGATGAAGAATAAAGCTTTTAAAAGCAGGAATTAAGCACACCAACCCGATGGCTTTTTCTAACTAGAATTTTCAGCCTCCTGATTTCTCTCTGTGTACCAACTGCAGCCACACACAGGGAAAATGAGCTGCTTTGTGTCCTTTTTGCACTGATGGCTGCCAGCCGAAATCCCTTTGCCTCCTGGCCTGCCCATCCATAGAAAGCATTCTGCAGGAGACCTTTACCAAACCCACAGTTACTGGATGAGGAATTGTCTGTCATCATTTAGAATTTGAGGGCACAGAAAACCATTTCAGAGGTATTACGTCTCCCACGTCCCCAGAAATTGTCAGCGTCAAAGGAGATCTCATATACTTCTTTAAGAGAAAAAGAAAATCCTTTCTGGCTATATGTTATGTATTTATGTAACATGTCCCATCCCTGGAAGTGTTCAAGGCCAGGTTGGATGGGGCTTTGAGCAACCTGGTCTAGTGGGAAGTGTCCCTACCCATGGCAGACGGGTTGGGATTAGATGATATTTAAAGTCCCTTCCAACCCAAACCATCCTATCTGCTTACAACTTTCTCAGTACGTGCCACAGGAAGGAAATACTACGTGTAAGGCAAGAACAGAATTATTAGGGTTTGACAAATATTTTCCTTTAACTTTCTTATGTAGGAACTTGTGTTTCCGTTAAACACTTGCCTACAGTGTCTACTTTCCCCAAACTTTCAGGTTTTGCCAGATAACGGAACATTATAGAACATCATCAAAAAGGCATTTTTCCACAGGAAAGAATTCTGTTGTTTGACTGTACTTAAAAATTAGCAATTTTAAAAGGTAATTTGCTTAGCTGAGCCACAATGAATATGATTATTTGCAACCAACACTACTCCTCTCTACAAAATCTGACCAGTCTTTGCTAAGAGCTGAACTGATAAATACATGCAAGGCATTAAATGAACAAGTCCAACACACCTTAACATCTTCTAAATGCATGGGCAGCTCTGTAAAATTCCCATTTCTCCTATTGCAGTATCCACTCTGTTTTCCCCTCCCACATTCTCCTCCTGTGACATCAATATTCAATCAGAATTGGTTTGCAAATGAAAAAGTTGAAACAGAGTCTAATTTGAATAATAATCAAAGATTTAAAGTTAACTGTAATGAAAAAGCTGTTTAGCTTTTCTTTAATTCTAAAAATTTAGTGTACATTAACCTTTTAATAGGCCATCTTGTGGGGAAGGGGTATATCCCAGAAAGCTTTGTACTTTTACTCCACTATAAGATGCACACACAGGAAGGATATCAGGGAATGGATGATCTCTGTTTGCTTTCAAGTTTCATTTTACTCTTAATTGCTTTGATACCACAAGCTTTTCTGCTTCGCTGCAGGCAGAACTGGAACCTGGTAAAGCAGATGCTTTTTTTCATTTCTTCTGTGTTTTAACTGTAATAAAAGAACCTTCCCAATTTCCTCATAATCTGCTCCATGTCAACTCCCTCAGGTTGCTAGCCTCATTCTATTTCTATTTTTAAACTAAGGTATCCGACTCTTGTTCTTCTCAGCTACCCTTTGCTTAACCTCTAATTTGAATCTGCCAGTCTTTCCTGTTTGTCGCTTAGGGGAAATGCACCAGTAAGTAAGAAACAAGTTCTTTGTGCAGAGGAGCAGAAGTCTATTTTTCCTTTTCTACCTCATCCTATGCATCTTGCTGAGAATTTCACTGCACTATTGTATAGTTTCTTGCAATAAATCAATCAAAACCCTGAAAATGCAAACATTGAGATTGCAGGGGTAATGACAGTCCAGACTAACAGTGCACAGCAGCACAAACTAAGTGAAATCCAGAACTTTTATAAATCAATGACAAGGTTGTCATTTCCTTCACTAAATGTGAGAGTGTAAAAAGCTACCAATCCCAGTCTAGGGTAAAAACTGGAATGTTTATTGAACACGTGGCATGCAATTTAAAGGTCTTGGGGCCAGGGTATGTTAATAAGGAGGATGGATTATGGTAACATATGTTAACTAAGGGATTATAGAAGTTTCAGCTACTTTGCACAATTAGTTAATATTTTCTATAACAGGAATTTACATGGGGGGAAGAAAACAAAGGGTTTCAGCATGAATTGATGACATGCATCTTAAAATCCATCTCTATCTTGGAGCTGGACACAGCTAGTCAGCATAGTTGAACATCAACAGGTCTTATAAGGGAACTTTGGTTTCTTAGGTGATAGGATTTCTTTCAACCTCTGTTGACCAAGGCCTGCTGTTTAAGTTTGTCAGTTCCTCACTGCTGGAAGCTGAATTTTGATCCCTACAACTATACCAGGACTTTTCTCTCAAATTATGCATCATTCAATACTGAAAATCCAAAATTCTCATTTAAAACCCAAAAAGTATTCACACTCTTCTCCAGAAGCTGTGATCTCTTATGTCATTGCTTTATAACCATGACCATTCTTAAACCATTCTTACTTTACTTTTAAGATTTTAAGGATCATTTAAAGGAGATATTTCAAAGAGTTTTTCTGTATTGTACATCTGAATATGAAATCTGACATTACTTGTCTTTTGCAGTCTGGGCTGTGAGCACAACAGCAGGTATTTCTAGATATGACGTAATGCATGAGAGAAAGCCCCAGTTACTAAGCTTGGATAGGTGAGGATTGGATGAAGATGGGGACAGACATATAACGATGAATTGCAGCTAAAAGAGATTGGAATAACTTGCAGGCAAAGAGTCTCTCTCTCTCTCTATATATATATACCTTGTGCTCATAGGAAAAAAAAGTAGACTTACTACCCTTGTCTTGTGTGGCACCACAATTTTTGTTTTCTCATGAAGAAATAGTGTCTGCACTTTTTTTGACATTACAATTATTAAAATAAAATATTTTATTTGCTACTGGTGTCCAAACTTATTCAAAACTCTTCTTTAACTCTTAGACTATAGATTTCACCTGGAGCCCATAACAGGCAACAAAATTACTACCCTGCTGCACTGTAAGGGTTTGTTTCCCCTTCCAATGGAATCCCATGGATTTTTTTAACACTGGGTTAACTAGGAGTGGGCTCTGTTTTTAAATTCATATTCTTTATTTCAAATAAAACTGCGTATTTCATAAAAAGAGCTGTTTGATGATAGTAAATATTATCATGCTGGAGGATACAGTAGTGAAAAAAAATATATTCCAGGCAAATGAAATTCAAGGGTTTTTTTCCTGAGGAGAAGCTTCAGGCTTGTGCTCAAAAAAAAAGAAAAAAAAAAAGGCAGAAAAACAATAAAACCTTATAAATCAGGTGATGGTGATTCTGATCTATCTGTATTTTAGAAGAATAGCCCAAGGGACTAAAAACATGTAATAGAAGTGGTGTAAACATTTCAAATAAGAAAGACTGTGTCATCTAGATAATATGACCTCTGAAGAAACACTGAAAGATACTGCAGCTATTTAAGCTTAACAAGCTGAGACGAGAGATTGAGATATTTGATTTCAAATATAGGGAGAATAATTCTGCAAGGAGGATGGGGAAAAAAACCAGTCTTCCATGTTCATGATGGATGAAACACATAATCAAAAAGTTAAACTTCACAAGATAAAAAAAATCTACTTCATACAAAAGGAAAATTTTCCTGTCAGGGTGATGAAGCAGATGAAGCACTAGAATAAATTATTTCACCTGTTCTGAAAGACTTCTAAGAGGAAAACAGGAGTTACAGTGACACAACATAGCTGATCCCATTAAGGGGCAGATGGCTGGATGAACCCAATGTTTTCTGGACTCTCACAACCTGTTGTCCTCTGATAAGGAAACATTTTCCTTTTATAAATAACATTTAGAGAAACTGCCTTTGTTGAAAGTGAAACGTTTTAGAGGAATGTGCTACCTTAGGTAGCGATCCATTGGGACTTTAATTTACATGATTTTGAACTGAGTTTTTCAGTTGTTATTCTGAAATGATGACTTCCATATGGAAAATAAAAATCCAGAACAAAAGGAAATGGCTTGAAATTATTCATGGTGGGGGTTTTTATTTTTTAATCAAATCTAGAGTTTCATGTTATTTGAATTTTGCAATTTCTAGAGAATATTATCTATGAATATTATCTGAGCATTATGGAAATGTCTTACCATGTCAAGCAGAAGCTACAAAAGTTTCGCTCTTTCTTGAACTAACAGTGTATGTAAGTGATATTGCATAATGAAACATGACTTCATCTTTTTCTGTGAGAGACTGTACTAAAAATATCTGTACTTTAACTAACAGTGATTTTTTTTCTTTTTTCTTTTTTTTTTTTCTGAAGTGAATCCCTCTCTATGTTATCTCTGGAGAAAATAAGTTCATCTGGATCAGGGT
>JAOXXN010000265.1:3441030-3454643 GCA_026770055.1 Myrmophylax atrothorax
AAGCAAACAACAGCTTTTTCTCCATCCTAATGAAAGAAGAAAAGAAAAGAAACTGGGAAGCAGAAATAGAGATAATTTGCAATTAGGCAAGTGGCAGACATAAACTCTCCATTTCCTGGATCCCAAGGGACATACAGTACAATAATTCACTGTACCCCTACAGTGCCATTGAAAATGTATTGACAGATAAGTTATGTCATAACTCACTCTTGAGTCTATGAAAAAACTCATAAGGGAAATATCATTCTAGAGGGAAAAAAAAACAAAACAAAACCAAAAGCTTAACCCCAATCTAGCTGATCACAAATATTTCTCAGTTCTTAATACCCTTAAATAAATGTTAAGACATTTAAATTATGCATTATGACTTTCACTTTTATGTTCTTCATATTCACCTGCACTTTTCTGAGACAGTCACACAACAGTGTACGGTACTTTCAGCTGAGGAACATCAGCAGGAAAAGATTAGATGTTTAAATTGAGTAAAAATGCTGAGACATTTTGTGAAACAGCCACACATCACACTCACTGATAAGCCATGTTTGACTAAACAGTGGTATGACCCTGATTTAGTTGCTTCTGCTCTCTTTTTGTTTGTTCTTATTCTCTGTAAATGGCATATACTCCAAAACTGGAAGTGTTCAAGGCCAGGTTGGATGGGGCTCTGAACCACCTCATCTAGTGGAAGGTGTCCCACTCATGGCATTGGAACAAGATTATCTTTAAGGTCCCTTCCAACCCAAACCATGCTGTGATTCTGTGGTTCTAAGATTCTATGGTAAAGAATGCAAGGGACTGGGGATTAACAAAACACTCGTTAACACTTTGGAATGTCCCAGACACATAAAAGAGGAGGATGACAAGGGAGCAGAAGTCTGTTGAGGAAAAATTTTAAGTGTTTCATAATCTTGATGGGCTAATCTTTTCAGGACTTCATACTGGCATTACTTAGTAGAGACAAAAAATAAACAGAGCTGCAAACCTTGGAAGTACCTCCTAGGCAATTACACACTAAAAATGCAATTGTCTTTAAAATGCTTGGGAGTAGACAGAGGGGTGTGCTCAGTAGCTGTGCACATGGGCAAATTTATGTGCACAGATATCCGATTGCAACTGATAAAGAGGCTTTCATAACTCCCTGCTAGATATCAATAGGAACTTTCCCTTTGTAAAAGAAAACCAGAATTATTAGACAAATATGCCTAAAATAGTTGCAATCTTTGTGCATCAGGATTACCACAATCATTTCAAAAATTTAATCTGTAAAGATTTAGTTTTATTTCTTTTCTTTTTCCTTTTTTTTTATTCTTAAATGCTGAATTCAAACTTAATTTCATTCCAATCTACCACAAGTTCATAAACACATTCCTCACTGAGAGGATATGAGTAAAGACCAGCAAGTAATTAAATGTCTTGGCCGAACTGATGCTTAGGAACTGAGGGATTCATTATTTTTGTTTAATGAATTTTCCTAACCTTTGGTTCTGTAGCTGTGCTTCCTCTTTATTCCCTAGAGGTGCTATCAAATGGATACAATCGACAGCAACAGTTTGTTCATTGACCCAAGGGTAGGCCCAGGAACAAGGGCTACCAAAAGGGTTTGATAGATACGCAGGTGCCAGGCTGTGAAGGTTTGTGTGTGAATAACTACTGTTGAAAATCAATCTGATAGTTGCCTGGTGTCAAAGGCAGTCAAGCCCATTTGCAGGTAATGCGGTGATTTGCTTTCAAGCAGGTCAGACACCATACATAAGAATTTATGATGAAAAGAAAAAGGAGTAAACCTATGATTACACAGAACAGGAGAGAAATTTTGTAGCTGCTGAGACACAATGAGGTGTAGACAGAGACTAGCCTGAACTATTTCAAGAAGTAAAAGAGATTTTTAACTCAGTGAGAAGGAAAAAAAATATGTTGGAAATAACTACAGGATGCAAAGAACGCATTTGGATTTAAAACTGTAATGATAACCATGCAATGACATTACAGGGAACTTGCCAACGTCTAATTACCATGACGTCAGTCATCTAAGTGCAGAGTTCCAAGCTGTAAACCTGCATCTGATCCTTCTTTTCAGTGCTTTAACCCCCTACCCACACAAACAGAAAGAGACTAAAAGACACGGCCAGTCAATCAGTGGTGATAACACCCCCACACAAACAGCGGAGTCCAGGAGAGGATTAAGTGTGGGGGAATAACAGGGTTATCAACTGGAGAAACAGCAAAACAGCCAAAGAAATGGTAAAGACATAATAATAGTAAATATCCTGGGAACAATTTTAAGCAACGATTTTCAGCAAACAAAACTTCACACTGTATTCAATCAATATGTTTTCAGAAAATATAATGTGTCCAGTGGGTAGAGCACTGGTGTCAGAGTGAAATGAGTTGGTGGCATAATGAGAGTTGCCACTCCTCATTTCTGTATATTTCATGCATTCTGTTCCTTTTTGCCTTTCAAAACATACTTGGAGGCTGGATTTCAGCAAAGATCAATAGTTCTTAACCATGTTTTGTACATCCAGTTAATGTGTCTCTCCAAAACAGAGCTAACAAGAAAGGTAAAATTAAAGATAGGCTTTGTTATCTGTTTTATTAATGCCTATGTTGCTCAATGTGGTGGGAGCTTTTAAGGAAGTTTGCTCTAGCTTCCAGAATAATAATAAAAAAATAAATTAGAAAATACCTACATTTGAAAAAGAAATATTTCTGAAAGTGGAAATATCATATCTTTATGAATGCAAAAACTTCAGACAGGCTTCAAATCCTAGGGCCCACTGGTAAGATGTTCAGTTAAGTGACTGTTGATTAAAAATCTGCTGTGCACAACCCAACTTCTTCCAGAAGCATTCAAAGAAACACTTTAAATGGAAAAGACACCACAGACTTATGTTAAACTGAAGACTCATTCTGGAGTAGCTAATATGTACAACCGAGGCACTTGTGGAAATTAATAAAGTGCAAGATATATCTCTCACTGAGCCAAATTACGGATGTAACAGTCGAGCTAAAGCCTAGTGAGTGCCTTAGCTGTGTGCCCCTCAGTGTGGGGCAGATCTTTGTCCCTTTTTCATTTCAGTGCAGAGCAGATACACTACTGAATTCCAGAGAATTTTACCAGGACAGAAAAAAAATTATTTACTATGCTGACATATTTGTCACCTTGGACTTTGAGCACTTCTTGCTCTTTAATATAACCATCTTGATAATTTTCTGCAGGTTTTGGAAATGCTAATTATTGTTGCTTTACAGTTCACAACAACTGACAAATTAAAGTCCAACAAAGCATGCAATCTGTACCGACTGACTTTAGGGGATATAGATTAAAAAATAGAATCCAAGATCAAATTTACTCACCTTAGTGCCTTATTTAGTACTGGGTAAGAGACACAGACCTTTTGACAAAAGATATCAAATAAGGAGCTATGTAGAACCAGTTAATATAAAATATCACACATTCAGGTTGTGTCTGAACTTCAATTCAGTGTGATGCAGAGCGTCTCAGTCAGGTCACCAGAGACGATTCCTCATGAACCTGGAATTCAGTCTGGAATAGGTGCCTCTTGCAACACAGTTGGAGAAGAAAGACACAGTCATGTCCATCTTTTAATATGTCTCCTGGTTAATGTACTGTCCCCAAAAGGTGCAGGAGCTCACATTCCCCCATGATTCCTTCCTTTCGTAAGGGACCAGAAAAATGAATTAGCTGAGATCTCTCCTTATTCCTTCTCTTAAGTCTGCAACTGTTGAGGAGAAGAAACCAGGACAAAGCAAGAAGGAGAAGCAGCACAACTCTGAGGCATGATCACATAGAAATGGGGAGTCTGGTTGGAACTGCATGCTCCTGGGCTCTTTCCATTTTCATCTAATGGCTCTACAGATGGGTTATTAAAGGCATGACAAAAATGCAGGACTTTTCCTAATAGGTAAACTTCTTAATCAGACCTGCTGGCTTTTGTGTCTTCTTTGGCTCCTCACTTTTTGCATTCTTTTCTAAATGGAGGCACACAGTGCTTTCAGTTTCAGATTACAAAATAAATAAATAAATAAATAAATAAAGCCAAATCTCTGATTTTTTTTTTTTCCTGTCTGCCATTAAAAAATGAACAGGCTACAATCACTGCTTGTTTTGTGTGAGCCCCCAGATCTATTAACCTATGTTTGCTATTGTCCTGTCTGTTGTAATGCTATTAAGGAGCTGATGAATAGTGTGGCCTAGTGTCCAAACACTTTTCAGATGCAGTGACAACAGCTCTATAGCCCAGAGACCTTGAAAATAACCAGGTCTAAGGTATCTGGGTAGTGTTGAACTCCACAAAATTTGGGTGATAAATGCAACCACTTAAATCATATTGTACTTGGAAACATCATTGGGTTTAGACATCTTATAAGTATTAGTGAGAAAAATCTTGAGAGAAAGAGGAAATTGAACTTCAGCTTTCACTTCTGGCACAATCTAGGTCTGTCTTCTCTTTCAGACACAAACTAATACCACTGTGTGAAAGAAACCTCTTCTTAGAGAGCTTGCAGGGTGTTGAGAGAGTCAGGAACCACTGGAAGTTCTGAGCACCATATGCCAGGAAGATGGCAACAAAGATAGTACCATCAGTGAGGTCTCATACAAATCTGTTTCATCTTGTGATGTAGCTTTATAATGTTCTTTATTGCCAGACCAATCATCAGCAGTCTTAGTAGCCCTTGGTCCTCCAAAACCTATTGGTGGGGTTGCTTAACTGACAGTAAACCTCTAACACCAAACTTTAAATTATTAACTCTTTAATGATAGCCAGTGAGACATTAACTGGGGTTGTATAATGGTGTAAAGGCAGTGGGCATTATAATTAATTTACTAAGAATGATTTGTTCACAGTGAGAAAACTCCTGAGCAGCACATAAAGAGCCATGCTTAAAAGGCTACTACAAAGCATTCAAACTAAGTGCTTTTGGTCCATAAAAAGGAACTTGTGTCTGCCTCTTGATCTAAAAACAAATCCATAGTTTCTTCATTACACTAATTATGGTGCAGTTGAATTCCTCCTTATTCCTCAGGCACAAGGGACAACAAACACATTGCCTTCGATTCTGTCTGACCAACATGTTTGACATCAAATTATGGGCATAGAGAGGTTATATTCTAAGTCATTTCATACTCTGGATAAGAATAATGAGTTTTCATTGTATAAGATCCACAGCATGAGGTCTTCCATGTGAGACAAAGCAATGTATGATGGTGTTCTGCTGACACCAGAAAGAAAAAATAAAAGTGGATGGCTAAAAGGTCAAGATTGATCTTTTTCCCCCTAGATCCATTTGATGTATCTCATGGCCACTGTAAAAGGTAACTGCCACATTCAGTGGTTTAGACTGAGCCCTATGAGAAACTCGGGACTACTGTTGTTAAAATTGACTTCTTATTATCATTAGAATGTGAGCAGTCTGACTGAAATTCCTTTCACTCTTCCTCCCCAAAAGCTCTTTTCCTGTTAATTAATTTATCTGCTGTCTCATCATAGCTGGAAGCTTTGATTCACAGTTCTTATTAATTGTCACATATTGTACTACAGCCAAAATATAGGATAGAAGAGAACTGTGAAAGCAGAAAGTGCCTGGCAGAGAACTGAACTTAAGGAGGAGCAAGGGGCACTCATGGTAGAAGAAAAGTACTGCTTCCTTGGAAAAAACCCCAAACATTTCTATCTCCTTTCAAACTGTGGTGTTGTTCAAATACTGACTGATCTGACTACTTGCTATAATCATCTTTGCCACCAATGACAAACTGCTTCTCGTCATATAAGTTCTGGGTTTTTTTCTGGGTGCAAATCACAGGTAGTTGCCCAAGGGTCACAAACCATGAGGAGTCATCATGAACCCAGGATAAATAGCAAATCAGTCCCTTTCCAGTTGAAATGGTCATCATTATTAGCCTTGGCCCAGGACACAGTCACTGACCATGACAACATGATTACACTGAGGTTGAGCTAGTGTTTAAGTAATTATGATATACTTCTTGCACAGACAAACTTATGAATAGAGTTCAATGAGTTAATCATGCACATACACATTGAAGTTATATTAGTCAGACACAGTAGGAAAGCATGGGAGGAAGTCCTTAACTCCATTTTCATCCCTCCTGAAATTCCTTCCTCTTAGTCATCACCAAAAGTAAGAAAAAACCTCAGTTTCCTAGGTCCTCCATGGTAGCTGTATGTAGAGTAGAGCAACAGTATGGAAGGAGACTTTGATTTCTCCAGTCAAAGCACCTGACCTTTCTCCCAAAGCCCTCCTCTCAAATTCCATACAGAACGTGTATCTTAAAGAACTTTTAATTACTTACTCCTTGATGTTGGCAACCTTCTTCCAGATTCCGCTCTTATGGTGAGTGATGGGCAGAATTCATCTGACTAAATGTGCAGAACTGGAGTTAGACATCCAGCCCTGAGCTGATCGTTCTGGGCTCCCTCCATGACCAGTGGAAATAAAGACCTGTCTTTAGAACACGGCCATTTGGAGTCTACTGTGAGATGAAACTACTCACATCCTAGAAGGAAGGGTCTCTAGGAGGACAAGGCTTAGAAAATAGATTGTTCAGCCTGGAGAAGAGAAGGCTCTGGGGTTACCTTATTGAAGCCTTTCAGTACTTGAAGGGAGCCTACAAGAAAACTGGAAAGGGATTTTTCACAAAGGTGTGTGGTAATGAGACAAGATGGAATGGCTTTAAACTGAAAGTGAGTAGTTTTAAGTTGGCTATTAGAAAGATATTTTTTACCATGAGAGTGGTGAGGCCCTGGCACAGGTTGCCCAGACAAGTTGTGGGTATCCCATCCCTGGGAGTGTTCAAGGCCACGTTGGATGGGGCTTTGAGCAATCTGTTCTATTGGAAGGTGCCTCTTTACATTCCAGTGAAAACATCCTTGTCACCTTTTCCTTATTGCATTCTGATAATTTTATTAAAACTGAAAGCTCCTAGTTTACACAACTTTTGATCCACCCATGAGACATTTTACAAAGAATATGATTATTCCTTTATGCACCCTGTGTTCAAGCAGCTGGACATTGATTCACAAGCAAATTTGAATTTACTTGATTTACAAGTAAATTGTAAATCACAGCATATAATAAACTGCTCCATCAAGGAAAAACAATACTTAAAGCTTTCCCAAATTATAAATACACTCACTAAGCAAACTCAGTGTAAAATGTGGTGGTGTTGTTTCTTAAAGGAGAGGTGGCTTAGCCTGTTGGTGATTTTCTCTGGGTTTCCAGTGTGGCCATGATAATCTTGTTGCTTTCTTCCAAGTGTTCTTCTCCAGGTACTCAACCTGTTTTGATCTGAACTTATTGTTCAGCGGAACTATGGACTTAATGACTTGGAAATCTTCTTGCAATGACTTGGCAAGGGTTATGAAGTGACTCAGAAGCAAAGCAGGAACAAGCACTCAAGCAGCTCTAGCTCATGGTCTTTCTCAGAGGCTCTCTACCTGGCTTTAAGTACTTACATGACCATCATCACTCAATCTTTCTTAACAAGAGCATTTTTCATTACTATTATTTTGGAAGTGCTTTGTAATAACTCAGAAGTACTGGGAAAAAAAATCTGAATTGCCTCTTTTTATTTTTTCTTTCCCCTTCACCCAAAATATATGTTTCCTTCCACTGTGTACAATCTGTTTCTGTGGCAGTGGCTTGAGTTTCCTTGGAAACGGCTGCAGGTCAGACCTTGATTGGTTGTGTTGTCAGCTTGATTGCAGTGTTTCAGGCGATGGGACCTCTAAGTGCAGCTCCAAAGCAAGTAAATAGGGGGCTATCCAAGGGCTTTGCATTAGTGTTCTGAAAGAAACCACACAGATGGCATTTGGGGGAGTGTGTGACACGGGGCCACTGGTTTGAAGAGGAGACAGCAAGGGATGAGAAAAGAGCCAAATCAGAGGTGTGGGCAGGATGGATGGGATGGAGGGCTTTGAGGGCCAGAAGTTTGGCTGCAGTGAAAACTGCTGTAATTTCATGTCTCATGGAAGGGGCAGTTGACAGCACAGTGCTGTGGTGGTCTGGAGCCCGAGACCCTCAGTTTCTGGGAATTAAATGCTTTGCTTCATGTTTGATTCCATCAATTGAGCTGCAAATTTTCTGAGGTGCATGGATATATAAAACTAGTTAGTGCTAGCAATATTATTAATAATTTAATCAATAAATATTATTACTCTATTGATATTAAATTATTAATTAATCATAATTATTGAAAATATACTATTAATAATAGTATGGAGTGAGAGAAGATGTTTTCCACTGTATTATCTAGGAAACAGTAAATTAGAAGACATAATTATAGAAGAGAGTAGCAGCTTTGTGTCCTGCAATCTTTTGGGAGGAGAGGATTGTCTAAGAGGGATACCCCTGAAACTTCTTTGTTTATGAATCAGAGTACAGTAAAACCACATAGGTAGAGCATATGCATTGAGAAGAAAATGGGAAATGTGGGAAGAGCAGGTCAGAAGGGCTCCCTGAGCTTTGGCTCATCTCGTTTTCCATCCATCCAAGTGCATCCATACCGAAGAGCTTCCTGTGCTCATATGTGAACGCAGTCACATACACAGTTTGGTGGTTGAATCCCATTTGAAATTTCTAAAATAGCCATTCAGAATTACAGAATGAACCTAATCTGCCTTGCCTTGCCTTGTTTTGCCTCCCTTCTTTCCACCAAAAATAAAGTTTAATTTTAAACTTCAACAGCACAATAAGGGTGTGCGTTTCTGACTCGCTCTGCCAAATAAACTTCCACACGGTGATTATGTCCTGTTCTGACTCCTTAATGTACTTGATAAATTCTTTGGCAAGTAGACATGCCCAATAACTAACTGTGAATCTACAGACACAGACACAGACACAGACACACACACACACACACACACACACAAAGATAAAAAAAGAAAGAGAAAGAAAAGGTGTTGCTTGTTTTCTGTGTGTGCAGTTTCATTTATTTTCTCCCCGATTCACAAGCAGATCAGTTTCCATTAATTAAGTAAAAAGTACTTAGTGAAATTGATCTGAATTCAGGTCTAAGTGCACTCGCTAATTCTCCTGTTAGTTTTAGGAAGCTGGTGGCAAAAAGCATCTATCAAGACCAATTTGTGCCCATGGTTAAAGTCAGCGCCAAACGTCTGCAGTTTAACAGCTTGCCTGTGTATCAGCTGAGCACCAGGGACTGCAAGTACACTATGGAAAAATGCAAGTTAACATCACCTTGTATAACCTGCTATGAAATAAGTTGGAAAAAAAAATCACATTTTTCCTTATTTTTACAGTTCTGTGTAAAGATTATCTCAGTTCATCCGACACACAGTAATCAGTTGAATTATGTTTAACATGCACAGCCCATAGGTGACAACCACATCTCAGCCCACGGTGAAAGATCAAACCCACTTTGACTTTTCAGGAGTTAAACAGAGAAGGGAGGGAAGGCAGCAAGACCAGGAGAGGATGGCATCCATCTGCTGTCACACAGAAAAGAAGCAATAAGTTAAAGGAGGCTAAAAACCTCTTGATTTCTTCTCTAGTGCTCTCCCCAGTTAACAGTGTTGCTTTTCTTTTAATGATGTATCACTCTTTTTCAAGCAGATGTACAGCTCTCATTAGAGATAATCCTCCATGCTCCCTCTTCTTCCCTTTCCCAGCTTTAGACAGATAACATTAGTTACTGTCTTTTTATTGCATTGTTCCATTTTGTGTATCTGCATTACAATAATCTATGTATGTCAAATGGGATTAGGAGGAAACTGAATGAATTAGCCAGAGTTTTACAGTAAATAATCAAGGAAATTTTAGACAGAAAATGCATCACTATAATTATGCAGGTAACATCAATAATGGTTTTTTTATTGCAACTTTCTTAATCCTCACTTTAGACAAATTAAATGGCACAGAAGTGATTATTTTTCCTTAATAATATCTTTCTCTGGAAGAGAAATACACATTCCAAGCAATGCATTTGCTAGTATCTTTTTTATGGTACATAGAGGGAGCTCTTGGCATAGGTTTATTAGCCCAATCACGGTGAAAATTTTCCATTGTTACCAAACCCTTTATAAGATTGCATTAGTATTTAACTGGAAAAATCATACCCTCATCAATACATGAATAAAAAGAACTCACGAGTTTTAGGCCTATAAAGAAGATATGAACAGGAATACAACACTGCTTTTTGCTGGACGTTGCATTCACTAGTGTAAGAACTCCAACACAAAAAAGTTTAATTTGCTATCCAATACTGCAAAATTAGGGAATATTAGGTTTACAATTTATAAAGTATATGAAAACATAACATCTAAGTGAGACAACTGTACACATTTCAATGTATATGCATGAGAAGCTCTTCCATTATTGCTAATGCTGCAGAACAGTCGGAAGGCTGGGAGCTGGGATTTTTTTCCTCAGCTGAGCGCAGGCAGAACAGTATCCTTGCTTTTCACTCTCGAAGTTTCAAGGGCTTTTTCAGGCTGCTGCTGAAAAAAGAGGTAGGCAAATACTTTTAGGGGATGTTCTTACCTCTAGGAAAGGTTTAGATGCTGTTAATTACCCCTGTAAAGGCAGCAGGACTCTTTTTTTTGACAGTTCTTTTTCTCCTCACATGGGCATCTAAAATTCATACTAGTTTGCCCTCAAGATTAGTACAAACATTTAAAGTTTGCAAAAACTGATGAACAAATGTACATTATATAAATGTGACAGTCACAAGAGCTGTCTTTAAACTAATTAATGCAACATCAGTTAAGGAAAGAATATTTTTTTAATAATGAAATATAAAAATGGATCCACTCTTTTTTTTCAAAACTTACAAAAGATTTTAACTTTTTTTCCCATCACATTTCATTGCTGAAATTCTCTAGGTTTCCAAAGTCCTTGTGGCACTTGCAGTGCTGACATCCTGAAATCATGACTATTCCCTCTGCAGTCCCAGTTCAGAAACTTCCAAACAGGAAGTTCTGAATACAATCAAAGAGATATTTTCCAAGAGATGTTTGGCAAAAACTGGTGATACTCACAGCTTCAAATTCAAGGGAACAGTGGCATTTTTAGCCAGGTCAACACTGAGTCTCTTAAGGTTTTTATATCAGAGGTGGATATCACAAAGAAATAACATTTTTACATTTTGTGAGATAGTCTTAGACTTCAGAAGCATCTTAAATTCTTAATATGCTTGACACATATCATACATTGCAAAGGCTGAACAATAACAATGGGGTTACTTAATTTCACAGTGAGCACACAGATGTTTAGTTGTATGTACATGGTCTCATATCTATTTTTCATTTGACTTGTAAACGGATCCCATTTAGGATTGAACAACAAGGAATTTATTTACAATGCTGACTCTGTGCCTGATCTCCTCTTCATTTCAATCAGTGAAATGAAGGTTTGACTGCCTTTAGCATAAGAAGAAGGAGCCTTTCGTTTCAGCTCACATGTAAATACAATTTTTTTGCAGTTCAGTGCTGTGCTGAGCAGGGGCAGGAGACATGTACCTTGCTGGCTGGAATAATAAGGACTACGGAATGATTTGTGTCTTCTCAAATTTTATATCTCTCTCATACTTTAAATTAAAAATTGTATTTCTTACTTGAGGCCTCAGTTCAGCATGATGCTTAAGCAGAAGTTAACTTCAATGCATGCACATTCCCAGGAATTCAAATCAAGCTCTCTGTACGTTTAAAGATAGCTTCACACTTTTTGAACAGCAATCGAGGAAGTTGCCTAGATTTCTGCTTTAACAAGCACACAGTGTCTGAAGAACTCATTTATTTATTCAGCAACTTGGTTTTTTAGACCAAATGCTTTATAATCATCCAAATAAGTGTTGTGTTTCGTTTTCTTTTTCATTGCTAATACAATATTTGAAACCATGGTTCCTCTAGAAGAATTTATGATGGAGAAGAAGGGGCTATTTGGTTTAGGATAGATGTACTGAAAAATAAAAAATGGAAATTTTTATAATTGAGCCATTTCATGTTTGGAAGAAAACTAAAAGCTAAACTCAACTAAAGTGCTTTTGTTTCAGTTCATGACACTAACAGCTGCTGCAATTGTAGTGTTGAGGCAAAGAAGTTCTGTATTTTGCAAAATATAGACTAAATTGTTTCTAAGTATCTCAGGAGATCTTACCTTCTGCCAGAAAACTTATATAGTCACAGTGCATTTCCCTTTCATTGAACTGTCTTCTCCATAGCAACAAATCCCAATATTTATTGTGGAAAAAGTCAAGAAATATAGACAGCCCATATAATTGTTTAGTTGTCCATAAAGAGAATCACCAAATCATAGAATGGTTTGGGTTGGAAGGGACCTTAAGGATCATCCAGTTCTGATGCCCCTTCCATGGACAGGGAGGGACACCTTCCACTAGACCAGGTTGCTCAAAGACCTGTCGAGCCTGGCCTTGGACATTCCCGGGGATGGAACATCCACAACTTCACTGACCAGCAGATAAGCCTGAGACAGAGGACCTGAAGTGCTTCAAGCATTTATGATCAATCTGTTCCCTCCTGGGCCAGGGCAGATAGAGGTGATGATTAATGACAGACATCACAGATTATCAGGGAGAATGAGAATGGATGGAATTGCCTTATCTGTGGATAGGAGATACATCACAGTAACTGGAAATCCAAAGGATGAGGATTCAGGACACTAGTAGCTGGTAGGTGGCGTTGCTTTTTTTGCCAACTTTTCCATAGTCTTTGTTAAATAAAGGGAAATAAGATGCTGATGGTGCTTTATGAAATCTTTGGACAAAAGTAGAAAAGCTACGAGTTATGGCTACCACACACCCTGCCCATTTTCTTTCCGATTTAAGTTCTTTTTTTTTCCTCTTCATTTCCCAGAATGCTACTTTTCCATCATTACTGTTTTATTTAATCATAAATATACACTGCAAGTTGTGTAGATCTGGGGATTATCGTTATACTTTGGAATTCTGAGTACCAGTTGAAAACTCTGATTTTTTGTTCTTTAACTCTTTTTTTGGGGGAGAGAGCTCTTTGGTATGGGAGAGCTCAATTTCTCAGTACTGCCTCTTTTTTCTTAGTGAACAGGAAAATACTGGTATTAAATGTGTATTTCAGCAAAAAGTATAAAAATTCCACACTGGATTATGATTTTTTTAATATGACTTTGACCAGAAATGTTACACAAAAATAATTTTACTACTCCTGGAGCCTCCTTTTTAAGTCTTTCAGAAGTATAGAAAATGTATTGTGCCCAAGTCTGGTACAGATCAATAGCAATAGCACAGAAAATAAAAGAAATCTGGAGATGTTTTCTTGGAATAAGGCAAGACCTATAGCAATTCAACGTTCAGAATCTTTACCTTGAAGTGCCCAGTTATACTTCCAATAAATGGCAAAAGCCTGAAAAGGATGATTTATAATTTGCAAAACAGGAAATTTAGACCAGACAAAAGTGATTCAAAGATGAATTTTGACCATTGTTTTCAACAATACATATGTTACAGGTAAAAGTTTCTAGTATAACTAGATTGGATGGTTCTCTAAGATTGTATAAGCTTTACATTCTCTGTCAGGAGGAAATTATACCTTTACAAAGGTCTTTAAATTAGGCCTTTTAAT
>JAOXXN010000265.1:3454743-3472998 GCA_026770055.1 Myrmophylax atrothorax
AGGGTGGGGGGGAGTGGGGTGGGTGAGGGGGGGTGGTTTATGAGTGAAAAACGTAATGAAAACCAACTCAAAACTGCCTCACCACTAACTCCACCTCATGAAGACCAGGGACTTGAACTTTAAACCACTCTTGAAATCACCAGAATATTGAAAAGATTCAGGTAAATCTTACTCATTTTCCCCTGGGGAACTCTTCCACTTTGAATGAATGGTACAATCACCTTCCTTGTAGTTATCTAAAGCAATTAGGCCAAAAAGAACAAAAGACCAAAAAACTGATGGGTAAGGTAGAACATGAATTATGGTTTTTTGCCTTTTTCCTAAAACCTCTTTCAAAGATGCATGATTGGTAAGTAAATAAAAGTGGGAATTCAGATTTAATTCTTTCACATGCTATTTAGAGGGGAAGTTCAAAGAAACCCAAGATATGGCTGTGGAGAGGGGAAAACAAAATTAAAACTTTCTGAAGGCACACTAGAAATTCTTTAAATTTATCAACTTAGATGCCTTATTGTGGACTCAATGAATGTAAGTCCAGTTCTGCACAATCAACAGCATCAGCTCTTTAAGAAATATAGATCACTAGGTTTGTGGTTCCCAGATAAGTGCTCTCTTTAAGACTACATTTATTTAAATTAATATGCCAATTTTAAAATACGTTTTACCAAGTTGGTAAAGTCTCCATTTTTTAATCTCCCATTTATAATCAGATATGACTTCATAGAAAACCCTCACTTTTGGATTATCTTTTGAGGCATATGCTTCAGAGAGAGCACAGATGGTCCAACAAAGGGTACTTTTGTGCTACTCCCATAGTGTAAGACAACTTGATTGTTTAGATAGAATTTAAAGAAGACTCACAAGAATCTCATACTATCCCCATATCAGGAAAAATAAATGAGAGCAAAACAATCCATTCATCTGGGATAAATATTGCAGCAGAAAATTTGAATTTCAGAGAAGTTCGAATCCTGACTTAAATCTAAATAAATGGGACCCCATTTGATTGGAATTCAGCACACTGCAAAGAGGTCTGGAATAGGATGTATATGTTCAATCCAACACTTGTGCCCCCATAGTGACTCTTGTTGTCAATGATTTAATTATTAACACACCTATCATTCTTTTTTTTTTGTCACTCTTTACTACACTAAAAGTAACCTTTGACATTCAAATAATTTCCACTCACTTCTTTTTAACTTATAGCTCCCTTAATCATTTTATCTGAGAGCTGTGTAACATTTGACCACCCTGTCACAATATCTCCTGCCATAGGGAAGTTAGTTTTTCACCATTTTGCACCTAGAGGAATGAGGAAGAGATGACATGTACTGGCACTCAAGAAGTACTAACATCAATGGTAAGGAGTCCAAGTACATTTAAATATTAGTATCTTGGTATTGTTTCTTCAGTTGTTATTCAAGCCACTAATAAGGAACTTAATCTGATCACTGGGGATTCAACTTTTAAACAGTCAGCAGATTTATATGAAAGTGTTAGTTAGAAAATATAGTTGGTGTTGCAGTTGTACAGAGAGTGGAGTTTATTTTATGCATGAAAAAAACACAGGCAAGTTCTGTAAGATGGTTTAATAGATTCCTTAAGAAGACTGTATAGGGAAACTGGCCTCCTGTCTGCCTTGAATGTTACTGTAGGGTGACATGATCATCACTTTCCACTGGCCAGAGTAGAATTGTATCTTGAACTAAAGACTGACTATCGCACAAACCAAATTAAATGAGTTGAAAGCAGGCCCTAATAGCAACAAGGGCCTCCAAATGAAGCTTCACCAGCTGTCTCCAATTGCTGTCAAGTTCATATAAACCTCTAGATACAGAAGCATCACAGACTCATAGAAGGCTCTGAATTAGAACGGACATTAAAAACCATCCAGTTCCAAACCCCCTGCCATGAGCAGGCCCACCTTCCACTGGCTCTGGTTGCTCCAAGTCCCATTCATCCTGACCTTGAACACTTCCTGGCATGGGACATCCACAACTCTTTTGGGAAACCTCTTGTAGTGCCTTAACAACCTCACAGCAAAGACATTCTTCCTAATATCCAATCTAAACCCACCCTCATTAAGTTTAAAGCCATTCCCACTTGTCCTATCACTCCATACCCCTGTCAAAAGTCCTTCTCCAGCTCTTGTAGCCCCCTTATTGTGACTTGTCCTTCAGTTTTGTCCCTCTCAACAATGTGGTAATTTGTTCAGAAGTGCAAAACAATATAATACCACAGTCTTTCCTTTCTGACCTTCTGGCATGTGACTTCTGTTTTCTTCATTTTCTCCCTCTACAATCTCAAAAGCTGAGACTTTCCAGGAACGAGATCCAAGTGTTGCTTGGACTAATTCCTAAAAACACATTCCTTCACACACAGTGTAACACAGTCATAAGAAAGATTTTACTTATTTTTCATAGCTTTAGTATTTGCACATGATTATGTCTTATGTACCAATACATCCCTGAATATTATCCTTAGTGTTTCATAAAATCCTCATACATCTTGTTTTGTAATTTCTAAGTTTAATTATACTACAGAGCAAAAGTCTTCTGTTTACACAGTGTCTTTTGTATCTGTGATGTTACAACAGCTCTTTAAATCCAGAAAGTTCTAAATGCTAGCTCATATAGCAATATATTTCCCAGGAAATCCATTAATATATCTATTAATTATTTTTACTTTGAATTCTTTTAAATGTTGGTCAGCTAAATTAATGACCCAGTCTTTGGCATGTGTTAATTTCCTATTGTATGAAGAGACCAGAACTTACAATTCTGCTCTTGGTTGGTTTTTGGTTGGTTTTGTTTTTTGTTTTTTCATGTTTTTTTTAAGCACTAGTCCCAGGTGTTTCATTTTTAAAAGATGTTACAGCAATAAAAATGTTATTAAAGTATCTTTGTTCATGCTGTTACAGTTGGGGTTGTGTCAGCATTTCCATTACAAGCTCATCTTTCCCAGAGAAAATGCTCTGGTCCATTGGGTAAATAACACATGTTTTTCTATGGCAGACACAGAGAAAAGCTAGAAATATTAAAGGATAAAATTGTTTAGGATCCTATTTTAATTTCATACAGTGTATGTTGTGTTGTAATTTTTCCCCATGAATGAATAAATCAAGTACTGCCTGCCAGTGATCACGAATTTGCTTGTACCACAAACTATGTTATCATTATTTTTTTATGTAGACTTTTAAAATTAAAATCTGAAGAAAAGGTATTTCTCATTACCATCATGCATACTTATAATTAGGGTAATGCTGTGAAACTTCAGCTAACCCCTAGAATCGTTGTGGAAATGGATGATGTGGTGGGCCCCTGAAAGACAGGTTAAAAGCAAACTTTTGTGAGGTCATTTTTGGTTTTGAGTTCTCACCACGGCTGAAATAAGGTCTTAGATGTCTCAGGCTTTATGTAGCATCATGTAACTACACCAAATCACTGCCAATTTTTGGTACTCCTGTCTTAAGTGACATGACAAAGGCTGCAGAAGGTGTAAGGAGGAATCAGATATCAAGAGAACCTCTCTCCCAGGAAACTGCTGGGATAGGAATAGGATTCACCTCAGTCTATTAATTTATTAGCTAAGTCTGCTTTCTCAAGAGGCAGCTTACAGACCTTTTAGATTCAGTTTATACATTTTCAGTCATACATTACTATTTCTAGTCACCAGCTCCACTGTTAATAACACCAGATCTGTTAAACCAAATTCTGAGCATTTCCCCTGCTCTGGGGTTGTATCCTGCAGCTCATGATCTTTTTGGCCATTACCATGACTCTCCCATATTTTTACACTCCTCCTGCCTCATCTGACCCTATAGGAGTTCAGGTTCTGCTAGAGCAGCTTGGAAAATAAGTGGCTTGAATTCCATACCAGGACTATTCACTCAGTATTTATTTTAAGAACTAACACTGTCATTAATACAAGGGATGGGTGATCCCTGAGCTTAGTAGCTGTAGCCCTGGTCTTATTTTTGTTGTTCTTGTTTAATAATCTCTAAATCCTTTAAGAACAGGTATTATATTTCATCCAGGTTTATTGTAGAAATACTTAGAAGTTACTTCTGGAGCTTGGGATTCAGATGTGCCAGAAGCTGTGCAAGCACATAGGAAGAATGTTTTCTTATCTACCTTAGATAAAAAAGATTTTCTGTGGATGAAATAAATAGACAAGAGAAGTTAAAAGGAATATTTCCACCATCTTTTACATATGAGGAAGAGTGATATTAGATAATACAACTTAGTCACATTTTAAGTCAGTGATAGAGCCAAAAATAATCCCATGTCCTGCCTGTAGTCATCTCAGTTATATTTGAAGATTAAGAATTCACAAGTAAAGAGGAGATTTGTTTGGCCATTTAAACTTTTATGCCTACCAACAGCCTAATTTTTGCACTATTTGCAATTGTCCAAGGCTTGTTTTGTAGGATCATCACTCATCTGGTGTACTGATTAAAAAAGCGCTGTTTTGACTGTTCATTTCAATATTTAATACCAAGTTCTGTGATTAGGTGCAGTTATTTTGCTTCTTATCTCCTTGTAACTTTTGTGAATGGCTAACACCTTGGGTTATGGACACAGATTGTTGTTCTCTTGGTCTAAATTAAGTTGAATTCCTGTCCTTAGCATAAGGTCACTACATGCTTTTTTTCTTGTCCTACATAAGGGTGGAATGCATCATCAGCTGGAAGGATCCATCTCTCTGTCTCTCTCTATTAATTGAGGGAGGGAATTTTGATGATGAGCTTAAACTAGAGACCTCAGTTTTGCATTGTTGCAATTCAAAGTCCCCCATTTCTGTCTTTTTTCTGTAACTACAATCTAGTTTTGTCATGACAATGCGTTGACATTTCAGCTCACATTACACTTCTGTTGTACTCTGGATTATTCATTTTCCTCATATGGTGTATCTTTGTCTTTCCCATCCTCTCTTTCTCATTACTAATAAATGGCCAAAGGGGTCAGCCTTTTTCCAGAGGTTCACAGGTGTGTGGAAGATTCTCCTATCTCTGACTAAGTTTATTTGAAGGTGCTTAAAAACAAAAAGTCCAAAGCAAACTATTCATGACTTAAGTATGAGTTGATTTGAACATTTTTTCTTAAATCCAGTTTTCTGGAATTAAGTATTTTTGGTATTGACAGTTCTCATAGGGAAAAATTTAATTATTTTCTCCTGAGTAAAATATGCAGATAATTAAACTAATGTTTTTAGCAACTTGAAGTGCTTAACTGGCCTCATACTGTATTTTTTTTGCATCCTTCACATATTTAAATATGCAATGAAAGAACAGAAAGAAATATGATGGCTGGCATAATTACACAGCTACTTCAACATTATATTTTTGAGTCTTTTTCAGTCTTTCACTTGGATATTTTCTCCATAACTTGGCCATTGAAGATTTTTCATTTGCCTTGCTCCTTACTGTATTAAGTGTCTGTGTCTAAGAATGAAACATTTGCTTTTGGTTTGTCAATGTGCATGGAAACAGTGAGGCACAGAAAAACATGCATAGTTGTGTATGTTCTCTGTATAACAGGCAGGCATATGTATTTATAATATATGTGAATATATAAGCTCATTGGCACATAAAAATTAGGAGGTAAATATGTTCATAAAGAAGTATTTAATGAACTATTAGATCTTGAAAGTATAATCATATTTAAAAGTCACATTTTGAAGTTACATCGTAGAGTGGTTATTAATAGCTTTGGTAAATTGAGGAAATCTTTGATAACATGAGGATAGTGTAGAGATTTGTTTTGATGAATATCTGAAGACTGGTGTAGAAGAAACCATTTGGGGAGGTTGTGTGTCTCTCCTGATGCTATTTAGAATGAATGGCAAGGGAAAATGATGAATTTAAGATATATTTTATTGGTGAAAGAGAGAAAAAATGACAGAAACAACTCCAACTAAAAATGCTGGTTTTGTCTCTCAAATGTTTTCCTCTAGACCCAGGTGTACCTCATGTTAATCCACTGAGGTTGCTCAGTGTTGTTTATGAGAAGCTGATATAGGGCAAATCTGACTTGGCAGCTGTGAAAGGGCCAACACACATCACTCCAGCATTCAGCTACAGAAAGGAAAGGTCTCTGCACTCAGGTTATAGTAATTGGTTTAGGGAAGGGAGGTTTGAGTCTCAGCTTTACATACTTGCTCAGAGACATGCCATAGAGAGAGGAAACCTTGAGAAACTGCTACACAAACCTTTAATTGTCCCTACATTAGCCAAAATGCTTGCATAACACCCAACAATTTCCCTGCTGTCCCAGAGAACCTGATGCCGTGTATAAAAATCAATGGTAATATTTTCACCACTTTGTAAAAGAATAATATTTTAGAGATTTACTGCCTTTTTTGAAAAGTGTCTGCACATTTTTTCCTCGCAAACTCTCTAAAACCTGAGTATGTTCAAGGTTTTAAAGATGTCTCTTTTTCAACAAATCAACATTCTCCATTGAGAAACTGAAGAGAAACTGGTTTTTAATTGTGAAATTATGTTAAGTGACAAAACTCTTGCTGTGAAACGCTTCTCTGAGCTGTCAGACTTTTATCCTTAAAAATGATCTAGTGAGATCCTACCTGGGATGTTCCAGGATCCCCAGCTCAGGAAGGACATGGAGCTGTTGGAGTGATCCAGAGGAGGGGCACCAAGCTGATCAGAAGGATGGAGCACATTTCCTACAAGGAAAGTCTAAGAAAATAAGATTGTTCAGCTTGGAGAAGAGAAGGCTTCAGGGTGATCTAATTGCAGCCTTTCAGCACCTGAAGGAAGCCTAAAAGAAAGAGAGAGAGGGACTTTTTACAAGAACATGCAGTGACAGGACAAGGAGGAAGGAGGAATGGATTCAAACTAAAAAAGAGTACATTTAGTTGAGCTATTAGGAAGAAAATCTTCCCTGTAAGAATGGCAAGGCACTGGCACAGGTTGCCCAGGGAAGCTATGAATGCCTGGAAGTGTTCAAGGCCGGTCTTGAAGCAACCTGGTCTAGTGGTCACCAGCTTAAAATCAAATATGTTTTCATAAAAATTTGGCATTTCTCAGCAAAGACAAAGGTTGGTACTTCATGCTGTTGCCTGTTAACATGAAGCCTGTCTCAGAAGAAGGCATGTTTTATATATGTCATATACTGACTTACATGTTGCTTGCTGAAACTCCTGAGAATTTTAGATCTTGTAGATAGACTGGACTTAGAAAGAGCTTAGCAATACAGGAGTAATTTTAGTGATTTTGACAATTTTTGTAGCAATAAGTTGCAAAGAATGATAAATCTGAACTCAGAGTGATTTATTGAGAATTTAGGTCATGTTCAATATTTCCACTTACATAAGTCAGTTTATCCATAAGTTTCAGGGTACCTTTCAGATGAGAAGAGAAATATTTATCCACAATTCACAAAAAGGTGATGTTTTAAAGCATCCAATAAATGATTTCTTCCTCATTTACACAGGAAGTCATCAACTTTGTCCCTGCCCATGGCAGGGGGTTCGCAATGAGATGATCTTTGAAGTTCCTTACAACCCAAACCATTCTATGATTCTATGAACTGGTGCTGAAAGAAGAAACTTTGGCCTCTTAACCTGTCCAGGCTCCAGATAGACAATCACAGGTCTGTACAAACAGCCAAGGCTACTTAGATTTAAAATTATTAATCCTCCTGCTTGCAATTCCTCTACTAACAAAGCATATACACAGTGTTCAACTGGAAACTGCAGAGCATGACAGTCAATGTGTTGCCATAATACTTGTTGTTATGAATTAATTAGCTGATTTACATTTATATAGCACACTTCATGCAGAAGCAACCCATGGCATTATACACTTAAACTACCTTACAATTAAACGGAAATTCTGCTGGAGGAGTCAAGATGAGGCATCCAAAATAAACCACCCAAAACTCAAAAAAAAAATATTCTCATAGTTATGGGAAGCAGGTTATTAAAAAAAAAAAACAAACCAAAAACCTGTAACAAAGGGAAAGTACAAATCTGAGTTACAAGGACAGGGGCTGACCAGCTGTTCAGGGAGGTAAGTGGAGATGAAAACAAGATGTGAAGAGTATACAAGTATTGTAAAACCAATTATTCATTTTACAGGAAGCCTGTGGAGCATCCTCAATCCATGTGATAAGCCCATGTGTGCAAGTGGCCATTCTAGATATTGAATTTTGTGCAAACCAGGGACTTATACAATGAATGGTCAAGGAAAGCAGCAAACATAAAGTGGCAGTAATCCAGCTGGGGTGTTATAAAATGTGAATCAGGAGCTATGCATCCCACTGAGACACAAATAGTCTTAACCTACTGAATTCCTGAGACAACTAAAATGAAGTCTGAACAGCACCGCTCACTCTGGCTGATTAGGAAATTAAAATTCCACTCCCAGCCAAATGCTGAGTGAAGAATCACTGTTGAAAGAGTTATTGGGCCTAAGCAAAAGAGGAAAAAAACATCAATTTAATTTTCTCTGAGCTAGGGAGTTAGGAAAAAAAAATGTAAAAAGATCCAAAGTTTGAGTTCTGACAAAAGCCATTCAAAATGGAAAAGTGCATCATCAGAACCTAAAATTATTTCTAGTGACTTCAACATGAAAATATTAAGATGTGTTCTTGAACTCCCTTAGAAAGAAGAGTGAAATCTATGAGGCACCTGTTTCTGGCTCTGGAGCTGAAGGAATGTCCCAGGTAGGAGTTTTCAGATGTGAGCCTTGGTGTTTTGGCTGAACCTTTTCTCTAGAATTATCCTTCTCTGGACTTTTCCAATGTCTTATTTAATCTTATGAATAGTTTCCGACTTGTTGAAATTTGTCTTGTCCACCAAAATCAGCTCCCTCATTTACCATTTACCTTTACCATTTAATGAAGTCATTGCTCCAGTAAGTGCTAAGCTTACAGACTTAGTAATAAAAGATATTAAAGAGCATGATACTATACAATATTATTTTTTTTCAAAGTACGCGGTGAACTTCTAATTAACCATATTTGGACTGAAAGCTGAGGACATGTTTTTCAGAAAAGAAGTGTTCTTCAAGAGTTCTTTTTCTTTTAAGTCAAGAGGATTTATATTTTCAAAATATTGAGAAAATGTAGATTAAAAATAAAATAAAACCAAAACAAAGCAGATTTTTCAAAAAAAATGTCTAACCAGTCAACCTGATTAGAAACATGGCAGGGTCTTGATAACCTGGGATTGGCAACTACATCATACAAGAGGTCCTATTCTCTGGGTTTTTTCTTTTGTATTTTCGTGATAAAACCACTGCCATGAGTGGGAAAGAGAGTCCAAGCCAAAGTTTGCCCTCAGAAAGCTGAAGATAAACCACAGTGTCGCAGTTCAAATATTAAATGAAGATTTCCACTTAGATCTCATGGATCACATACACCCTATATACCACATCACTTACCTCATGTCCTTCAGACTGCACAAGTTGCCTTCGGGATTTTGCAAATGGGGCTTTCATTCTCTAGCATTATAAAGCTGGGGGTTGTCATCAGCTGAGAGATCTTCTCTTTCTTCAGCTCATACTCATCTGTGATCCTGGGAGAGAGGAAATAATAGGTCATTCCCATTGTGTCCAATTTCATTCTATACCTCTGTGCCACAATCGAGGAAAGCTGCACAAATGCTGCACTGGGGATTTCTTTCCCAGAAATGGTGTGAGAAATACACTGCAGGAATGAGGGAAAGCTTAAGGTATTTGACCAAAATGAAACTGTAGGCATATCAGTGGTCAGCAATAAATTTGAGCAGCCCAGTGTGAATGTTGACAGCTATAAATTACATATGAATGGATAAGTCATACCAGGGGATTGGATGAAACAAAAATTGAAATAAATAAATATGTCAGAGAGAAGAAGAAAAGAGAAAAAAGAGGTGGAGTTTGTTAGGGAGAAGGGTGAAGTAGCAATCTACAGACCCAGGAAAAAAGGAAAAACATGTCAGAATGTCCCTTCAGCCACTGACAGTTTAGGCATGGAAAAATTACTGAAGGCAGATAATCATTATTAGAGCAAGAAAAAGATGTCTCTAATAACTGTGTTATCTGCCATCAAATCTCCAGAGACAAAAATAGACTCATTTGCTCCAAGGTTTCAGGGTTACAGAATGAGGCAGGAACCACAGAAAAAGAGACTGATACCAGGGATTAAAGATCACAGCTGTACAGAGAGGAGGTGGAAACAAATTGGTGCTGTTTCTAAAGCCCTGATGAAAGAAAATGGTGCCTTGCTAGGGAAGGTGACAACTCAAAGATAAAAGTAGAAAGGAAATGTTTTAATATTAGAGCTGAGCAAAATGTTGGTAATGACACAGAGCTGCAGTTTTGCTTAGTTTTGTACTTCTTCACAAAGAGCAAGCTTGGGTCGCTTTCTCAGGGTGAGCAATCCCGAGCCAATTTGTTACATCCTCAGGTGAAAATGATACAGAGGAAATTGTGATTCCACTAGCTTAGATACAAACCCAGCCATATGGTTATCCAGCCTGGTGCACTGGACTGTTTCACTTTGTTATTGAGTTATCTCAGGCCTGACCATGGCGAGGCAGAGGTTGGTTCATTCTTGTGCATTCTTGTGCCAAGAGTTCCAAAGCTATGACCACGCAACCAACCGAAAGAGCTGCCCTAATGGCCATCAAATCCCCCTGACAGAGCAGGTATTAAATTACAAGACATTAAGGATTAGACTACAAGCTACTGCAGCAAATGCTAAAGAGGAAGATTTCTGCAGGCTCATATCTCTTGTGGGCAAGATAGATGGACCAAATACACATGGTTACCAGTGTATTAAACCTGCTCACAAAAAGAAAATCTTCTTGTTTTAGTACTTGACACTGAGAATTACTAAGCAGGCAGCTCCCCCTCAGACAAGTGGGAGGGGAGAAGAAGAAAAAAAATTACAAACCTTCCTTAAATCTGTCTGCTTATGTGAGACTTTGAATACAGAAACTTAAATTTAGATTCTCGAGTTAGAAATTTTAAGTAGTGATGGACAAAATCTAAAGGAAACCTGTCAGAAACTTTGTCCCATATTTTTTATTTTTTCCCAAAATGTCAGAATTTCCTGAAGTATCAGCCACTACTGATTTTGACTGCCTATTGATGATGATGCAGTGATTCTGATTCCCTAAAGCAATTTAGATGATAATTGCTTATACTGAGTAAATATAAAATCTAGTTTGATGAACACAGTTTAGATGTCTTAATACCAAATCTTTGTCTCTGCAAGACCACTTTTGTTCTTGGAGCCCCACCATAGCTGTCCATGTGGTAAGGATACATTACAGTGCTGGAGGGGAATTTGAAAGAATTTAACATGTTTCTGGGTACTTCATCCTGCAAAGACATTCTTCTGTAAGTACCCAGGCAGCTTCATTGAACTCATTTTTTGTATGTGTACATAAAGACTTCATGTGTGTGGATATATAGCCTGTAGTAAAGAAGTGTCCCTACAGTGATTTTTGAATTAAAATCATGATCTTACAGTACATTAGCTGTGACATTTTCTTCAGTGAATGATGATGGCAAGATTGGTAGTGGATTAGGCCAAAGAGACAAGAGAAATGTCTCCAGGTTGTAAGATGCAATTTATCCCTATATTTGGCTGGGCAATCGCAGAGCAGAAGAGGCCAATTTGTTATTTTAAGTGAGGTACTGAAAAGCTTTAGAGCAGAGAAGCATGTTCTGTCTGCTGCCAAAAAAACAGTTAAAATGGTTAAAAATTATTATGAGTATTTGTTGTAGATGAACTTCTGTTCTTTCCAAGGTTTTGAAAAATACTCAGAACTAATATTTTGTGGTGTTTAATCCACATTCATTGGACTGTATAGAAATTATTCAGAATAAAAAAGGGTTTCTCATTCCTTGCAACCAGACACTATTGGCCAAAAGAAGTTAACTGAAGACAAAAATATTAATTCTCATTTCTTCTCTAGCCCAATGTAAAATTAAAATTCATAAAATAAATATAAAAAAACTTTAAAAAATATATACTACTTAGACTGTTTGTACTTCTGTTGGTACTTCTGTGTCTTGGTGCTTCCTCAGCTTGCTGAGCATCCTCTCTGCCCGCCTCAATAGGGAGGTGAAAAGGGCTGATTAAGGGCATATTTGCCTGAGGAATACCTCAAGCATTCTTCCATAACTGTCTCTGCACATGGCCATACACATCCTGGAGCTTTCTGTTGAAGAGCATCCTTCTGTCCCTGTCCCAAACTTCCCTGCAGATGTCTGTCTCTCATAAAGGCATGATCCAGCAGCAGTCCCTCCAGCAGAGCCCATGGTCCCTATGCAGTGAGATCCTGGAGAAAGCAGGCTGCTCCTTGATTTCTGGCTGCCTAAGGTGAATAAAGAGTTTTCTTTTCATGCTCCCTGCAGATCCAGGAATATGCAAATATTGTCCTCCCAACCATACGAAATGTAAAGCAATTAGAAGGTAATTTGGAACTCTTGTTTTATCATTTATTTCTAGGTGATAGGATCAAGGAAGTTGAGTTGACTCGAGTGACATTTCACCTGCTTTTGCTGTCAGCATAAGGAGGGACGATTCTCATTTCTGGTGCCATTTTATCTGCCTGAAGAAACACAAACTCTGATTAACACATTTCAAGTGTTCTATCCCTTAAAACTTTCTCCTGCATAAATGAGCTGGTGATGGGTTTCTGCTGAACAGTTTTGAAGCACCTCTGCACCTGACTTCCCAGCACACGGGATCATCCAGAGCCACAATTTCAGTCTAAGTTCTTCTATGAATAATTTTAAATGATGAGTGTCACTCATAGAATGTTAGTTCTTCGGAAGTCAGATCTAGTGTGAATGTTTTCATGAAAAACACTGTTAAGAGAAGAGCTCTGAATAATTATCCACGTTATATTGCTTCTTAGGGATAACTCATCATGAAACAGATTTAGGTCTTGTTAACTGCAAGAAAGAAATTGCTGAAATTCTTTACGTGTACGTAGGGATACACTTGGTTCTTGTAAAGTACCTCAAGCGTTTGTTTTTACTACTTCTAGCATACAGTAATTAAGATTTATATTGCCTGAGGATATTTGATGTTAACACTGGAAATCCTGTTTTTCTGTAATCAGAATGTAAATGGGAAAAAAAAATACACACTTGAGACTCCTTATGTTTGTGAGTGTGGAACTGTCATTTATATTGAATTTAGCACTGCAATTCAAAGGTGGTGGTCAGAGAGCAGCCAAGGACATATTCAAACTGAGATGTACTGGGCCTTCAAACTTTTACGGAGTTCTGTATTTTAAAATAAGATTTAGTAACAGCAGAAACCTCTTCTGTTCTCCAGAGTGAATATAATCCTTGGGTTTATATCCTAGCACTTACTGTGTAATAATATCTCTACTGGGGGAATACGCAGATTACTAAAAAAGTGAAAAATCTTTTAGGATAATTCTGCTTTGTCCATTCATTTCCATGGCATTATTGTTCTAGAGTAACAGTCTCCCTGCCCTGAAAAATATGCAATAATCATAGGGGGAAAAAAATTAGAAAAAATAATAAAATCAACTCCCCATATTTTGAGATAATGCAGTTGGGAATCTCAAGGGAAGACAGAGGGAGAGAAAGGAGATAAAAAAATGTTTTGATTGACATACTTAGCACACATCCTGTATTACCCCTTTTCTTTCCGGATATCCTAGTCACAGGAGTAAGAGTTTATATATTACTAATGATTGCAACACCACAATAAGACTTATTGCTAAGAGAGTTTTTACTTGGCAAACAAATATCCTTGTTCTTAGCAAAGTAAGAAACTATTCTACAATTAAATTGTAGAAAAATATAGAACTGAAAACTGGCGAACAGAATTAGGTGTGATCTGAGAGACTTACGACCAGGGGAGCAGCCTGGAGTGACACAGTTTCATTAAATTCACACTGAGAAGGGGAAAATGAAGTTCTTTCAGAAGAGAATTACATCTGCAGTGATATGGACTTGCTTCTCTATTCAAGAGTAATGCTATATTTATCTTGTTGCCAAAACCTCAGATGTGTTTAATTTGAAAGGTAGTTATGGATGGATACATTTATATGGCTGTTTCTTTTTTTATCTTTTTACGTCTTTACACTTTTCTAATTTTTAACGGAATGCTGTCCTGCTTCAGATCTTCTATTGACTTGCTCAGAGACAGAGAGGAAGTGACCAAAGGAACTGAAAACTGAACTTCAGTACTTGGAATCACATAGAGGTGGTGTTTGGGTTTTCTTCACTATATCGACAGCGTCCTTTCATACCTGTCATTTTAAACTAGCTAGAACAAAACCTGAGTTTAATAAAGATTTTTTGAGTAAAATTAATCAGTAAAAAATGGAACTCCCAAAAACACAGCCTCTAGTCCCACAAAAACACACCTGACATGCTGACATGTAGTAGCTAATTTATTTTTTAAATGTAATTTAGATTGGAAGTGGTTTGGTTGAATTAATTTCACTTTATACTCTGCTTTCCTATGCAAGCAAAAGGAATTCCATTGAGTTTACCAGTCTAATAGTTCCTCTCACATTCACAAGCTTTGAATACAGAGGTTACTTTCAAATAAATTTGACAGAAACACCATTATTTAAGAGACAATCAGATTTGTGTGAATCTCAGCAATCAGGTAGAAGACATAGGTTCAAACTACTGAGGAAAAAGCAGAAAGGGCTCAGCTGATAAACACTCTATTTGGAAACAGCTGAGACGAATGAGGACATGAAGAGTTCCCAACTAGCCTTAGATTTACACTCATGTTGACTTATCCTCCTGCTCATGTGATGGAGCTACCCAAGGAGTACAGGGAAGAGCTGATGTTGCTGTTGGAGACAGAGAAGGGATAAAAAAAAAGCTACAAGGTGGTTCATCAGAAAGAATTAGCTCCCTTGTTCAGTCAGCTACTTGGTTTTGATGGTAAGAAGTACTTTCCTGCACTTCAGTGTCACTTGGCTACAGGTAAAGAACAGTGCAGCTTATGGGAATACCAAGGTGTGCTAATTATATCATCACTGGTCCTCTCTGGCACTAAAATCCCTCTTAGGAAGAATTCATCATGTAAGGAGATTCTTTGATTTAGAACCAGGAGAATTATAGTAGTCATATATAACAATATAAAAGTTACTATTTACTAGCAAGTAACTGCTTAAAAAAAATTACAATCATGAAAGAACTCCTGAAGAATAAGTCAAAAGGTAGGGGATAATAGGATTTATCCAAAACCATAGTAATTTCTTTTAAATATAACTTCTGGAACTGCATAAAATAACCCTGGGAATAACAATAATTCTAATCATCCTGTGATTATTAATGCATTCCTCAAAATTGTAATATATTTTGGATGGAAAAGAGCCATTTGTTTTAAAATCACAAGAAAAAGGGATATGTTGTCTTAAACACAAAGGGGAAGATCTTCTGCTTCCTCCCATTAGGACTGCTCCATTTTACCCTGAGCAGTGAATTAAACCATGAGCATCACCTGGAACACAGATGTGCAATGACTTCAGTATGTACTGGTCAGGGCTGAGCATTATAATCCTTAAGTTGCTAAGCATGAACAGGTTTTTGCTTTGCCAACACCTTCATCAGCAAAGTTCCATGAATCTAACCTTTTATTTCCCATTTCTTTTTTCTGTTCCTCAAAACCAAAATATTTCATCTGAAGCTGAATATAAAGTTTCATATGTTGCTGACTTTCCTTTTAACATTTTACTTAGAAAAAACAACAAATAATTTTAAGCCTATATAAAATCTTTTTTGTTTTGTTTTGGTTTGTTTGTTTGTTTTTTCCTGGTTTGACTAAGAGAAGAATAATCTATTATTTATATTCCTATCCTCTACATACACAGCTCTCTCTCTGGGGAGAAGATAAGGCAAAGAACAAACCACCTGTGACAGATGTTGCTCATATTCTTTAATGCACTGGGGGAAGGTGTTCAGATTCTGCCATGGTGAAAGTGACATGTGGAAATAGAGAGAGAGGAAACTGTAATGGTGTTCTGAGGAGGCAAAATAGTTTATGTAAAACTTTCTGCCTCTAACAAATTGTCCTGTAAGCAGTTGCATCAAGGTAGGCAAACCACTGGGACACAAGTCTACATGTTACACCTTGTTTCTTGATTGTGCCCCCTGCACAAACCAGATAGAGGACCCTGCTGATCCCAACACTGTGTCCGAATTCAAATCACAGGGAGAAGGAGAAATGAGACCCTCAAATCGAGGAATTATCAGAAAATAGTAAGGAAAAATGCATTTTCTATAATGCAGAACAAAATGCAATTGATTAAAGAGAGGGAAATGAAGTGATGTCAATTACTGCAAGACAGTAATAGTACCTCGCACATACATCTATGTTCAAATTGCCTTTGAATAGCTGCGATTTGCTAATTGGGAAATCTATGTGTAACCAAGATGATTCTGTGCTCTTTTCTAAATTGAATGCCTGCTCTTCCTCCAGCACACACTTCCTGCGTATTTTCTTTCAGTAGGGATATTTTTCAGCTGTCTTCATTAGAAAAGCCCAATTTGTCAAAAATGAAACTGTCTGCAGGAAAGGTTCATTTTTCTTAACTTCCTTTACTGAAATATGTTTGAAAATATTTGGCATTTGCAGAATATATTATTTGTAGGTTTTCAGGAATAGAAAGTTGAAATTATGACCCCCTGCAATTCTGTCCTAAATTGTGCTAATTTGAAATTAATTAAAAAAAAGGTGGTATTTAAAATAAAAGTAAATATTGAGTACACTGAAACTAGTTGGAGTTTCTTGAAAGTAATTTGAGATCACAAAACCATTATCATCATCAAAAATTAGCCCAGCTTTGGACAGCAAAAGTCCTTGAAATCCTAAAAGTGCTCATATAAGTGGATCTCTTGTAATTTTCAAGGTCGGTGTCTACCATGGATAAAGATACTTTGAAAAGTTTACAGATGAGGACAAAGTTCCTAGTATCAAGAACTAAGAAATTAATTAATAAATTACTTGAAATAATCACAGTTAAATTACTTCAGGGAAAAAAAAAGGAGAAATTGAATTAGTAGCAGGGGAACTTCCATCTACATCTACAAATGTATGTATAAATGTAGATTCAACATTAAGAAAGGCAGGGATCCTGGGTCAAAAAATTCTTGGTTTCTTCAAAACTAGCATGCCTAATGCTTGCTGGTGGAACTCTGCTCTATTTCTGTAAGTATTGCAAAATTCTGTTATGAATAAAATATTTCTCACTGTCCAAAGAACTTCCTAGGTGGTACCATCAACAGGCTAATTACCAAGCCTATGGGGCATTGTGTGCAGGCTCTCCCTTGGAAAGTAAAACACCACTGGGCATTGATTAAAATCATGGAATACAAACCCCACAATAAAATGCTTATCATGCTTCTCCATGTTCTGGGGAAATTAAAGCAATGAGGCACTGAGGAACTGACACCAGGAGTAAAATTTTGAAAAATCTACCATTTTTTTAAGACAATGGCCAAATTCAGAGTGAATGAATGTGAACAGCCAGCACACTCCTCAGCAATTCTGATTGTTCCACTTCCAGTGTCTTGTCATTCATTTACTGATAAATAATAGTATTATAATATCTTATTAAATCCATTATATTGTTACTTTCCTAAGTATTATCTTTTATTTGTCAATAACTGTCAATGCTTAGGTCAGATTCAATCAAAACACATTAGACCATTTTGTAAGACACCTGTCCAATTATAAGAAATTTCTTGGCATTCAGATCTCATTGCTCTTGAGTCAATGATCTAAATGTTCTGCAGATTTCATTTCTCCGCTATTACACAGCAAAATTATTATATGAAAGTAGAAATGACATTTCCCCTACAGAACCTGAGACATCTGCTTGGAAACTTTAAACACTTGTAGAATCATAGAATGCTTTGGATTGGAATGGACCTTGAAAATCATCTAGTTACACACCCCTGCCACAGGTAGGGACACCTTCTACTAGACCAGGTTACTCAGAATCTGATACAATGTGGTCTTGAATGCTCCTATAAAATGTAATTGTCTTCAACAGGCTCTGCAGCAAAAAGCTATTGAAGATATGTTAATCTATACTGTTATGCTGTCTTGGTTTGAGCTGGCAAAATGCCAACTGTCCAAGACAGAGAAAAGGTGTTCCTTCCCCCCCCAACCAGTCAAGAGGAGAAAAAGAAGGAGAGAGGGAAAAAAACCCCTCCAAACTAGGTTTATGCTGAAACTAACTATATGTATTTATACAGAAAAGAGAAAATTAAAAGAAAACTACAAT